>JAJJMA010324796.1:397-21135 GCA_023529015.1 Papaver nudicaule
TACATTTTATAATATATACTAGGATTCAACCCGTGCCATAGGCACGGGCTTTTGGCGGATTATTTGAACACCATTGTGTTTAGTCGTCAATATACGAAAAATCAAGCCAACTGCACAAACGAAAAAAAACCTTTCCATCATTAGATCTTCTCTCGGGACTTTACCTATTAAAGGCGGTCTTTAATTACCGAGTTGTGATACTTTTTTGTAGAATGAAAGTTACATAATAAATTTGCAATGTCATAATAAGTTCAGAGACAATCAAGAGTTGAATGACCAAAGAAACCATTCCATACCCCTAACCATTAGTAGGGCATCTAAATTGAGCACTGTGATCACATATCAACTTAGATGTTTGGTATCACAGGGTTACTTCAGTTAGCCTGAAGATCCATGTGAGATTTAAAAGCAAAAAAATGAATACTGATGACATTGTCAACTTTTTCCTTTATCAAATTTGTGGTGTATGAGCAGGTTTGTAATTTCTTATTAATGCAAATTCATGAAAAATGGAACAACACGGAACTATCTATCAGAAAAACATTTCTCTATTAGAAAATGGATACATATAAGTTGAGATAAGTGGTAAGTAGTAGTAAGAGCTAAAACACAATTTGTTTACGGCTGGGTCACTCCTACAACAAAAGAAAACTTAATGGATTAGGCAAAATAAAATTAAAAAATAATAATAATAAAAAAGACCATTATGCAATTTTATCAAGTCTCCACTCTACACTACAATAGCAAGCTATTTAGTTTTTAAAAGATACATTTCCAACCTGGAAGCAAGGTATTCGTACCGGCTCTCATTGAAGAGTTCATTCAAATCAAACATCAACATGGAGTCTATTACAAAGACATGTGGATCAGTGGAAGTCCTTCACAGTCAAATTTTCAGTGACTGAGGTAGCACCCAACTCAAAACATTTGATATCAAACATGAAATTCATAAAATCATCATGCTATAATTCAAGTGCAATTTGGCTATTACAGGGATCATGACCTTGTTACCATCGACATAACGGAGTCGGTTCGTCAACTTGGCTGTACTCAAATGCAATAATGTAGAAATTCAAAAGCCTGTAAATTTCGAATAGGAATATTATCAATTCTTATAACTAAAATTAAGCACCTAAAATACGCACTTAATTTTAACTAAAATTGTGCAATTACTAACTTGGGATGCATAAAACCTGGCCTAGGAAAAAAGTGGCATAATACCAAACCATATTCTAGAATTATTCAAAGTGGCACCTATATGCTACAAAACTATATACTTTCTCACAATGCTTTCCTGGTCACCATCTTTGGAGCCAACACGAAGACTATCACAAACTTAGAAATAAAAGATATTGCTTGTTTTCCAGTTCAAATATGTAGGCAAATATAGGTAGAAGTTACGCGAACTTGGATTTTAGAATTACGATAGACCTAATTTTATGGCCAGATAGGGTGAATCAAGACAATCTCTCAGGTCACTGCTCCTAGTCACATGCGCAGTTGATAATCATTTTTCAACAACACCGACGTACACATGCAGTTGAACGATACCTCGGATTCAAGTTTCGACGTCATGACTAAGTACACTAAACTGCAATCTCAATCGAACATTTCTAAAACACAATTTAAGTTCTAAAATTTCTAACATAATATTGAATTCCAACAATAGATAAAAAGTGTTAAATTAAGAGAATGAACATAAACTAAATAAATGGTTCGACTTTGATTCTCACTGACATTAGAAACTTCTGCGCATTAGCAAATTGGCCATCGAAATCCTGACTGAAATAACGAAAAAATTTCAGTTATACATTTATCGAAGAAATTCAAAGCTTTACGACTAATAGTACAAAAACCAAACATTAACTAAATAAATGGTTGGACTTTGATTCTGACTTACATTAGAAACTTCTGCGCAAATCCTGACTGAAATAACGAAATTCTTTCAATTATATATTTTGTTGAAGAAATTCAAAGCTTTACGACTAATAGTACAAAAATCAAACATCGCCGACGGTATATAGATCCAAAAACATATAAAATAAAGCAGAAGAAATAGAAACAATTATTGAACACAAAAACATATACCTCTTAAAAGTCAAACCTGGGAAATGTTTGATTGTCCACGGTAATTATTTACTTCTCCAGCTATGATTCGGATGAAAATGCAAAACAAATAGTGAAAAGTTGTCAGTACAACAAAGTGTAGACCACATAGTAGACTTTCAAAAACTATCTTACATACCCCTCTCACAGATATCAAGGTCATAATAACAGGTAAGGCCATACGACTGATATCCTTACGAACTAAATTTAAACACAACCAATGCTCATAAATTAAAACATAGAATGATATGCGGTGGACTTCTTATTATTGATTAGTAGGCGCTGAAGAAAGATAGCTAGAGTGATTAGTAGTGCTGAGCCTGAGGCTGTAGGTAGTTATTGTATACGACGTACTAATCAAATCAAAGTCCCTGTAGGAAGAGCATTAGAATTGTGATGATTACCACAACAAAGAGGAAATGGAAAGGGATTTCAAATGCACATAATCTATCTATCTATATAAAGAGAAAGAGTTAGAGAAGACTCTATATAACATCATACAAAGTAAAGACTCTTTAGAGATTGACTGGTAGCAATGCATGGCCCTTGTAGTCACAAAGCAGCAGAGATCTTAAAAAGAAAATGTACCCACGCGTAAAACTAAGCACCACGGACTCGTAGCTGAGGCTACTTAGGAGGCAAAATAAAGGTAACACATGCCCGAGCCGCCACTGAAGCCAGTAACAATGAATCAATAAAAATGAAGAAGATTAATGCAGAGAATCGGTCTTCCATATAATTCTAGATGTAAGTTTACCGTGAAAATAACATGACAGGGATTTTCATTTCATTGCTTGATTGTGATTCCAATATTAATAATCAAATCGGACTTACATATAAATTCTCAACTCAAGTCTAGTGACAGGACCAATGAGAGTGAGGAATGTGAGAAATGATGTGCTAAAAGTATTAGCGGTATTAGTGCCCCTTTGAGATTCAACTAAGTTGCACCAAAAAATCCTACTCAAACACATATATGAATCCTTCTCAAACATCATATATAGTTAACGGTCTTCGTTACAACTAATATTGAATTTTGTGAATATACCCAAGAGACATGATCTATACCAAATTACCAATACAAAGAATATACTAAAAATTGAAGAACAAAAAGTTTAAGAATCAATAGCCTAGCTATAACTCTAGGTATAGTATAGTTCTTAAAAACTTCTCCTGCGATATTTTTTTTTAATACTTTCTTGGTTTTCTTTGGCAAAGAACAAAATAGAATCATCACAAAATTCGGTCATATCACCGAAAAATGCTGACAGAAGAATTGCATAATTGAACAAACTACTGAAATTAGAAGATATAAGATATATGCATATTGAACTCTAGCCGTAAAAGAAACCTTTAAAACCTACATTGCTGCTGCTTCAATCACCAAATCAAAATCAAAATCTGCAAATCCAACCCTAACTTTTAAACTAATCAAATTAGAAAATTACCTATTCTTTGAAATTAGACTGCAATCTGCATCATAATGCCTTGAAGATTAGTTTCCTCATTCATAAAGAAGATGAAATTAAGTTGATTGCCCAACCGTAACGCCTTGGAGCTGGGAGAGGGAAAATAAAGAAATTGGGGGAGTAATAATGTGAAATGATTGTAACGCTCACCCAACCCAACTGTAACGGCCATCCGAGTGTAAGAGGAGTGTGAGATCATTTTGCTTTAGGAAAATTGATGGATCGAATCTGAGCCGCTCTTTGTGTCCCCGAAATACGAATGCCGTCCATTGGTAAAAACACCATTCGCTCTTATAATACTAGGGTATGACCCGTGCCGTAACGGCACGGGTTTTGAGCTTTGGTTTGTAGTTCGATTTAGAAATCTATGATATAATTTGATAGAATAACAAAAGGTAGGGCTCATGTATTTTTTTTTCGTGGCTCGTTTCATCTTGTCATAGTGGATGAGGTTAGTAAAATAATAAATAATAAAATAAGATGAGTAATTTTGTAAAAGGATCGCCAAAACTAATCAAATACATTAGTAATATTACAACTTTACGGCTTTAAAACCTACAAAATATGCATGTTAGGGCAGTTCCCATGGGGTGGACAAATCCAGAATTTGCCATTTTTGCACCACTATGAGATGAAAAACATGAAAAATGGGAGAGCAAACCAACAAAGTAATTGGTTTGCCGTGTGAGACACAACTGGTGCCGCTCGACACCAGTTAAACGACGGCGTAAGTTGAACTTATAACCGTTATATGAACATTATAGTATTTATAATGAATAAAGAAATATATTTGAAATGTTTGGTTTGAATTTAAGCGGACGCGCTTTAAGCGGTATATTGTTTCTGAATATACCTTGTCTTAATATCAACGATGGTGATAAATGAAATTTTCTTTTGAGTGTGTATCTGTTAAAATGTTATAATAAAAACCCATATGTCTAACCCATGTATAAACGAAAACCTGATAAGACCTTTTGCATATTTGTTTTTTTTATTGGGCACATGTTTTCGATTACGAATGACACTGACATCGCTTTTGAGCGGTCAATTTATCCTAAATATATTTTCCTAAACATACTTTTCAATGTCGCCAAACAGGTAGCATGGGGATACCATTTGTGCACTGTTGATTAGGGGAAGCCATGCCCGCTTGCTCCGGAGTTACCTAGGCAGTTGCAATTCAAATTGGCACAACTTAAACAACAATAAGAAAATTTGGTGTTTCATTGTATTATCTGTTTCTATCCCGTGTATCTATACGAAATAGTCGTGATCTTTTGATATATGTTTCAATACACTGTCTAGAACTATTTGAAATTTATTGATTAAATACACCGTCTAAAATAGTTTGAAATTTATTGACATTGTTTAGAACACTTTGACATAGCCAACCACTTGAAAAAGGAAAGAAAAATGAAAACACACGCCTTTACTTGGACACACGCTCGTTGCTTTTCAGTCTAGCCGTTTTATCGCCATACAATCCTGATAAATCTCCAACATGTGCCTCGGACTTCCAGTGAGGATGGTCTGCAGAACCACCGGTTTCCTTCCCATAATTCCCTTGTCTTGCCGAACCTGATTGAGTAGCTCTGACTTACGCTTTATACTTTTCGACATAGGGCATGACGGATCATATATGCGCAACTGAGCCAATGCGGAGTCTTCCCTATCTGCAAATACGACCATGTAGTATATAGCAACAGATTAGTAAACGGCCATAAAATATTTTCAATCTTTCTCAGTATTGTAGTTTACCTGTGATTTTGGTTGACACCGCCCAGTTTGATACCTATCACCAAGATGAGAGAACTTTATAGTAACCAAGACCATTATTTCGGTTATATTTTATAATATTAAAAATTCAAATTACATGAAAGTACCATCGGTTATCCAGGTTGTACTACCAAAATCGTCGAAAGCACAACAGTCTATTAACATCGTGCAGATTAGTATTTTCCTGAAGGAGTATCAGATTAAAGTGGAAAATGTGATGGAGCAGTATATTTTTTCTCCATATTTGACCAATGTCAATTTTCTTGGTGATTGACGTAAAGTCATCACATTTCCATAAAAACGACATTTCCATGTGTTAGCCACTGTGTATCACTATAAATCTTCACTATTTTGTGAAAACGTCAAATGCCAGAAGCTCCAATAAAAACAATAAACAAAACTGTAACGAAACCTACCCATAAATTAACCATTTAAATTCTACCAAAATAAATTAACTATTTAAATTCTACCAAAAAATAAACCATGCCACCAGTTCAATGTAAACATACTGCAGAGAAAAAAAAAAAAAAAAAAAAAAAAATAAAAAAACCAAACGGCAAGTGTTACCAGCCGCCGAGAAAATAATACACATGTTTTTTTTTTTGTCCGCTATAGGAATGTCAAGTGCTAATAAATAGAATTACTTTCTAATCCAATGTTTAGGAACAACCATACGCCTACATTGCCTTATAGCAACACCTCCGGATACACCACGTTGTCGATCTGTTTACCCTCGTCTCCCTCCGGTAGCAACATTTTGATTCTCCTCGCAGTTGTCCATCTTGATAAGGATACATATAGTTGCCCATGGCTGAAAACTGGAGTTCTAAGATCAATACCAATGTACGTAACAGACTGTCCCTGCGATTTGTTTATGGTCATAGCAAATGCCAGTCTAATTGGAAACTGTCTCCTATTCATCCTTACTGGAATATCTGCTGAGGACGGTGTCAAAGATATTCGTGGTATGAATATGAACCTTCTTTTCTTGTCACCCGTTAAGATAGTTGCTTCTTTTACATGAGGCGAGCACCTCTCCACCCTGATTCTGGTCCCATTGCACATCCCATTTCTCGGAGCGATATTCCGCAGGATCATTGCTGGACACCCCACCTTAAGGTCCAACTTGAAAGGTGGAATCCCGGGTGGATCCATCGCATTCATACACTCACTCGGGCACCCTGTATTTCCTTCTGAATTGTCTTCTAAAGTCTCAGCAGCCTTGTCAGCTAGGTAAGAGTACATCTTCCCCTTGTACATCTGTAGGATGATCTCATTCATCGCAGCTACATCGTCGTTCCTAGGCGACAAAATAGTTCTCTCCGGGTTTGTTCCCACCTGCACAATAAAATTCATCTAGGTAAGTGTCGTCTTTGATACAATATAGATACAACCACAAACAATATGGATACCACAAATTGATCGAACAGTTAAATACTAACTCCAGAAAATATAAGTATTAGAGCTTTAATAATAGGCCAGTCAAACCAACATTCCTATACGCTACGCAACCGAATTCTAAAACGTTAAACCCAGGAACCATCTGGCAAGCACCATACGAAAACCAAGAGCTATGAATCAAACCATAAACAATACAAAACCCAATCATTTGACCAAATTATAAACCCTGCATTACACAGATTTCGCAATTCCAAGAAGTTGGTTGCACTTTTTTTACATACCTTCAGCAAGTAGTCAGTGAATGCCACATTTTCTGGATCATCATTTCCCAGCCTCATGTTTTGTGTTAGCATAAGTACCTTCACATGTCTCCATATGGCAGAGCTCCTAATAGATTCCCCTACTATTTGCTCTCTTCCTCCCTTGTTGATTGATTGGTAATGTTTGCCTGAAATCCCCCCCTAGCACAACTGTTATCCCGCCGAATCGTTTTGTGCTCTTCCTCAAGTCTTTTAAGGACTTATCCACTGCCTCAATGCAAAAGCGGTGGTACATTGCCACCTCATCCCATATAATTAGTTTGGCCATCCTGAATAATTCTGCCTCCGTATCATCGTATTTGATGTTACATTTTGATATTTCTGTCACTTCAAATGTAATCTTGAATGTAGAATGAGCTGTCCTTCCACCTTCCAGCAGTAGAGATGCAACTCCGCACGATGCGACTGTAAGCACTGCCTCATTTCAATTCTATCCATAGTACTTTAGAATTAGAAAGGCGCAAAGAGTTAGAAGAAGCCAAAATTCCTTTTAGGGTCTGTAATCATAACTACATTCGACCATTCCATAAGAAGCTCCTAACTGTAGTACTTGATATCCTACCACCCTTGCCGAAGAATATCAACAAACTTGCCAAAATGACTGCATACAACAAAAAAAACGGCATGAAAAAAGGCCTTCTTGTAGATACAAAAACAGATGAATTAGGAAACCTTCATGCAAACACAAAGAAAATTCACAAAAAAACTCATGCCGAGCTATCATTGCTAACCGTTCTTGCATTACAAAATGCTTCCAAGAGAGGATTTGACTGGCATCAATCAAATAGAAACAAAAAACAGTGAAACCAACTAATATGATAAAAGGAAGTTGCAGACATAGTATGACATTTATTTATTTTAAAGCAAATCCCCAACAGCTGGACAACAAACATAAGTAATCTATCGTTCTAGTTTCTGCAAGTAAAATAGACTGGTTTCGATGTTCATACATTATTTCCCTGAACTTTAAAAGGTAAGCAAAACAATTCATAACCCATTAGTCAGTTTTTATAAAAGCATTCAGTATCATCTATTGGTATAATATGGAGGCTTAGCGCTCTCTAAGTGGAGCAGCTTTCATATGCTTAGTACATATAAATGAGAAAGGTTTGCGAAAGATTTACAGTAACCAAGATGCTTTCCTTAGCCTGATATTATTGTATTCAAACAACGATAAAGAATAACAACCAAGTATTCAAGATTTGTCGCTAAAAATGGCCTGAGCTATACAAACATAATTGATTAAATTTAAAAGAACGAAACACTTAGCAGGTTTACTTTTTTTTTTTTTTTTTTTTTTTAGATAAGAGCCATTTATTGATCAAAGGAAAAAGAAACAGCTTAGCAGGTTTACTTGGTTGGTGAATGTTACATCCATATCAATTGGTACACACCATTATTACCAATTAAACTTCAATTGGTACATACCTGAGACTGATGCTGGCTTGTCACCACAATCTCGAGAAAAATCTGCAATTAAAAGAACTTCCATTATTACTCAGAGCCTTTTCCTAACTGCCCTACAGACTTTATAATCTACCAATTTTTTTTAAAAACAACTCGAACTGGGTACCTAGTTGAACTGAACACAAAAAACTTGCATGCCTATCAGCAAAGGCAATGTTAACTAAATGTGTTTGAGAAACATTTAAAGACAATTGCAAGAAATTGATCAGCATCTCTCTAAAAGATTACGTATGAGTAAATTGATCAGCATCTCTCTAATAGATTACGTAGTTGTCAATGGTGATTTTTTTCTAGGTCATGTTTTAGGACTAACATGGATGACAGTTATGTAATTTTAGCAGCTGTAGTTAGCGATAGTGTGGTGCGCTGGAAGCCTCAGGATTAAGACTAAAGCATTGGTGTTCTGCAAAGGATTTGATCGATCTTTTATATGGTAAGGCGTTTCATCGAGCATTCATGTGGAACTCCCGGATATAAAATTTAGGAGTGAATTTGCTGAACCTCAAGGAGTGAGCAGAGGATGTCACTTTCCCTTTCCATGATAGATTTCAAAAAGCAAGCTTCAACAGTTATGACACCTCGAGAATGCAAGTCTAAATTCGTACTCTACCTAGGACTGTAGGGATTTTTCTTTGAGAAATATGGTTCCAAAGATTAAACTTAAAGAGTCTATCGACATGCGTAGGGCAGTACCACTTTGTGATTCCGAGAAAGTGACGTCAAGGCGACAAACACCACTTTGGATACAGATCAGTAAGCATATAAATTGTCAACTTTTAAGGAAATCTAAAATGAACCCCGGAAAAAAAGATGTAGTATAATAAAGTGTAAAGATCAAAGTAACTACAGGACATGGATGGAGGTAAAACTTGAAGAAACAGGACTACTGAATTATGATAATGTAAGAGAAAAACAACGATGTCGACAGAGTAAGAAATAAATTGTGTAAATCAATTATGCAGATTTGTTACCTTTTTGTCGCTCTTGTCACATCTTCTATGGTGCAATTCAAGAATCTTTATCTGCCCGTTCTCGCTATATTTCATTTATCATCTCCATGACTCTTCCCAGGTGCAATTTTGCATCTTCATCAACAAAAAAACAAAAAACAAAAAACAAAAAAAAAAGAAGAAGAGAAAAGCAAGTTTAGTACCTCTTCTGATTTTGTAGAACAAAATAAAGACATAAATCAGTGATATACTAATATCGTCACCACCAACATTACATGATTTTCTAAAACAATCAGAAACCGCAGACAACAACATCATATAAGATTTTACATAATTACTGATAACTGGTGGTTCCGTAACAAATGAATAAAACCCATCTATGTCCTGACAATCTAAGAAAAAGAGACATTTACTGTGA
This sequence comes from Papaver nudicaule, assembly GCA_023529015.1. Lineage (NCBI taxonomy): Eukaryota > Viridiplantae > Streptophyta > Magnoliopsida > Ranunculales > Papaveraceae > Papaver > Papaver nudicaule. The sequence continues at coordinate 10,305 of JAJJMA010324796.1, forward strand.
TTTAGGTATAAAAATGAGAAATGGTTTTCTCTCACCTTTGTTATAGATCGTTCAATAGAACTGTTTCAGGAACAAATCAGTATGGATTGATTAGCAGAAAAAAAAAATTGATCAGGAATTGATTAGCAGAAATTGATAGAGACTAATTGGGGCTAATCTTTTATTCATAACGCCTTAAAAACGATGAGATCTGGCTGGATTAGAATTGTAGATTTGGAGATTTGGAAACTGTAGATTTGGAGATGGCTGTATTACATTTTCTAAAATTCTAGGTTTGATAACGCATGAAAATTTAAGGGAGGAAAACTGGGAGGGGCAGAATAGATGTGTAACGTTTGGAATCCGAAGGGGAGAAGTTGAATCGTGGACGTTGATTTAGGGCGTCAAAAGAGGATGCATTCTCAGCCGCGATTTATATGGAAGCAATTTGAGGCACTTTTAGATGAACCGGAGCCGTCGATCTCTTAAAATGGGTCATCCATAACCGTCGGATGAAAAAAACACCACTGTCTTATGTAAGAATAGATCTATATTACAAAACAAAGCGGTGTTGTTTCGTACGACCCAAAATTTTCAATCAACGGGGAAAAGACTGAAAAGTCCCTCCGCAAAAGTCCCTCCGCATTTGTTTTTCGTTTTGGTTTTTTCGTAGTTTTCGTTAAAAATCAGGGGCATATACGTACACTGTCTTCTTTTACCTAAGAAATATCGTTTCTTTCTTCTTCGTTTTCTCCTGTCTAATTCTCCACTTCTCTTTCTCTCTGCTTCAAGTGAGTGGGGAATCATGGATCTGTGGTTCTGAGAAAAAGGGAGACGAGAGAAGAGAGAAACTCTTAACTGTGAGTGATTTAAATCACAAGGAAAGTTTTAAATCACAAGGAAACTTGCCCCAATTTGATTAAAAGGTGAAGAACATAACTGCAGACGAGGAAAGTTGAAGAAGAAGACAGTTGCAGTTTATTTGAACGTCCAAACAAGTAAGTAAATCGAAACCCACTTCTTCATTTTGCTTTTCTCACATGCTTTTTTGTGTTATTTTGTAATTGGAGTCAAAATTGAATTTTAGGGTTTCAATTCTTTATTTTTTTCAATTTCAATTGCAGTCAATCAATACGAATCCATTATCAATCTTGATTCTCAATTATTAACAACTGATGGTAAAAGACCCCTGCATGTATGATTTAGAAGTTAGGGTTGTCAGTAGTTTGATTTAATGGAATTTTTTGTTCCTGCCACTGTTGTATGGAATTTATTGATACAGTTTGAATATTGAAGTTAGGGTTTTATTTGATTGTGTTCTGCTGTTGTTTGTTCTGCTGTTATTTGATTTTTTATGGTTTTATTTTGAGTAAATATTGGAGTAATTTTTGGATCTGATTGGTATATGCATAAATTTTTATGGATTGAAGAAAATAGCAGTAGCGGTAATGGCTATGCAAGTCGTTTACTTAGATTTCATAATTTAGGTTTCGTCACATTCATCAAGGAATTTTCTGTTAACTTTTTGGTTTGATTAATTTATAGATGGATTTATCGCAAGTTCACGTTTCGAGATCTAATCGACGTCGCAGCCCAAGAATAGCTCTACTTCGAGAGCAAACCGAGAATGACAAGGACAAAGAAAGTCAGTTGCAGCATCCACGTCGCAGCCCAAGAATAACTTTACTTCGAGAGCAAACCGAGAGTGACAAGGACAAAGAAAGTCAGTTGCGGCGTGCTCAATATAGAGCAAGACAAGATTTAACAACTGAAAACGAAAGACAGGCATTCAATAAAAGGCAGCGTACTTCTTATCACAATCGAAAAACACGGGTTGCTGCAACAAATGTCCTACCGCATGACCATGAAGCAGGAACCAGTACAGGTTGTAAGCTTACTGAATATAACTAAAGGGTCAAATGTGGGCATGAGTTCAATGGTTTATCTTTATTAAAATAGATGCTCCATTGATTTTGCAGTTATCTTATTTGTCATTGATTTATTACTTGGTTTCTCTTGAAATTGGTTATCTTAATTAGTCATCTTGATACAGCTTGCTTACTATGTCACTGTTTTCCATGTGCAGCAAGTTTACAAGTTTCTAACTCCTCTGTGGAGCATACAACAGAAGGCCTTAATGCTCAAGGTAGTCCAGTAGTCAGGGGCAATTTAAAAGTCTTTGATGAATGTGACGAAACCTAAATTATGAAATCTAATTTATTACTTGGTTTCTCTTGAAATTGGTTATCTTAATTAGTCATCTTGATACAGCTTGCTTACTATGTCACTGTTTTCCATGTGCAGCAAGTGTACAAGTTTCTAACTCCTCTGTGGAGCATACAACAGAAGGCCTTAATGCTCAAGGTAGTCCAGTAGTCAGGGGCAATTTAAAAGTCTTTTATAAATGCTCATCGCATAAGAAATTTAACAACTCATAAGCTTATCCTAATTTGTTTACATGCGCAGCAACAGCCATACAACGTCAAAGCCCCGGAATTACTGCGCTGCAAAAGAAAGAACGTCAGTTAGCGATGCGCCGACTTGCAGAAAGGGCAAGACGAAGTTCGATGACTGAAGATGAAAAAGAACAGCAGAATAAAAAGCGTCGTGATACTTATGCAATGCAACGTACAAGTGTGCCTGACCATACTGCAGTACCGAGTAGTTCCAGAGTTGACATAGGTAAGAATTTAACTAAATAATGTCACAGTGATTATGCTATGATAATTAATTGCTGCAACCAGTGACAAAGACTGTATCTGTGTTTTATGAACTTACTTATATGTGGCTTTCACAGTAACACATTAGTTGTCCTCCAAAATGAATTTTCTTTAACCAAATGATGCATCAGGTAATGCCCCAAGCCAAGGTAATGCAGCAGTTCCCTGCCAAATCCAAATTCAGCATCAAGTTGAACGTGCCGCTGAAGCAGCCAGAAAAAGAAAAGGGAAGGCTGTTGCACAAGATAACCAGGTATGTGATATCGTTGCCTATGTTTTACACATTTCTGTTTGGCCTATTTATGAACCACTTCATTGCTCTGACCTATACATTTATTTCTACTGAATTGTATAGGCTACTGGATTGCCACGCAGGAGTCCAAGATTTACTCAACCTGTAAGTCCGTCAAGAGTTAATGCTCAAGGTGAAATAGTTATTCTTAGACGAAGCCCGAGATTCACTCTGCAGCCCGAAGTTCAGCATCAAGATGAGCACGCCGCTGAGGCGTCCAGAAAGAGAAAGGGAAAATCGATTGCGCCGTACCAAGTATGTACTTTCCGCTTACCAATTGAGTTAAATGCATATGGTTTCCAACTGAAACTTATCTTTTTCTATTGGTGAACAGAAACAGCAGCGTGCAAGTATCAACGTTACTCGAAACAACCCTTCGTGCGGCGTAATTATTGCTTCCTCTCCGCGTGAAATGGAAGAATACTGTCCAACAGATGATAGCAGCACTGATGATGCAGAACACCATGAAATGTATGTTCAACTTAAACCTAAATTTATCTTTTTTTTTAAAAAAAAAATGAAAGTTTCATGATCTAATGTCAAGTTACACCTATTCTGTTCATTGCAGAGATACCTCTGACGATGACGTTGTGCCAGAGGATGATATCCTCTGGATGCCTGTCCAATCACATGATCATGAAGCCACAACCAGTACAAACTGCCAACGCCCAAGACAACGTTGTGCTCAAGGTCGACGTCAAAGATATTCTAGAGTAAATAGACGGGATATGAAAGGTATGTGACATTTCATGTGGTTCTCAATATTAATCTACTGTTTAATAGGGGCGACAAGTCATTTCATGTGGTTTCTCAGTATTAACTACTGTTTTTAATAGGTGTGCGACATTTTCTTGGGAAAATGGATGTAAAATGTATACACTGTGGAGCTTTGCATTTCATGGAAGAAAAGCTTATGAATTCGTCTCTCAAGGAGCCACGGTTCGGATTATGCTGCCTTCAGGGAAAAGTCAAACTGCCGGATTTGAGAGTACCACCTCGAGAGCTTAAGGAGTTATATGAAGGAACCGATGAACTCGCAAAGAGCTTCCGGCAACACATTCGTAGGTAAAAACTTGGATTATATACTGTTGCTTTTGGTTTTTTTGGCAATAGCGTTCGTGTCGTATTACATTGGTTTCAAAGTGTTTATCAGGATGTGAAACTTGAGAGGCAGTCCGACCTAAAACAATAGAGTTACTTATAAGCGTCACTCTCCATCACAGATCTAGAGTTCCGTTTATTTATGATATTTTTTTTGGGCATTCTGACTTAGAAGAACGAGAGTGCAGTCTGTGAGTTCTGGAGGTCCATGAATTTAGTTTAGCCAGACCTGTATAACTGCAAGGTTGCAACATCTAACTTTCATTAATATCAACAGAGTGGCTTCCCGAAACTTTTTTTTTTCTTTTTTGTCTGTAATCTGTATGACATTTCCATGAACATCAGCTAATCCAAAATCTCCACCCAACTATCTCGACTGGCTTTTTCATACAATCTAAAACTTGAGCTAGCTTTTGCTTTAGTTTCTCCAACTACAGCTAGCTGCAGCTGTTGTCATGGCAATTGCCAAACACCAGCTTCAAAACCAGATCAATATTTATGATACTGGCTCAAACTGGTGCGCCTCAACCGCGTTTTACTACTTGCATAAACATGTGCATTGTGCTTTGCCCTTGATTATGTACATAGCAATAAAAGACACACTTATACTATTACCTCCGTCCTACAGAAAATTGCACTTTCACTTTTTCATTGTAGCCTAGCTAATGGAGGGACTACAAAATTTTGACAGCCATTGCGTTCGACATCTCACGGATACGACGTTCTGACCTATATTTTATTGCTAACGAGAGTGCAGTTTGTGATGATTCATGTTATGGTGAAATAGAATATGGTTCTGATTGTTGACAAATTTCTCTTTTGTTATGAAACCATCATCACAGGTACAACACGGCAAATGCATTCACGAGTCTGGGTTGCACCCTAAAACCAAGAACTCTAAGGGGAAGAGGTCCACCGTCGTTTACTATTCATGGAGAGCTACGACATAGAACTGGAACCTTATTACCAGAAAATGACAACAGCCGAACGTACTCTCAGTTGTATGTGTTTGATCCATCAGCCGCACTAAAGAGACGGAGTGAACTGAATCCAAGGTGTCACCAAATGGTGCTTGCTATTATTCAAGAGGTTCTGTCCACCAACAATGTCTTCGTTCAAAAGTACAAACAGGCCTATGAGATACTAATGAGCAATGAGTCTAGGGGTAATGATGTCCATGTCTCGCTCCAATACGACAAAGAAACAGACAAAAGACGCTACAACCTGCCCACAGCAAATGAGATTGCTGTTATATTGCCTGAAGACGGTGAAACGATCAATTCTGGACCGCGCGATATCATACTTCATCTTAAAGGAAGCCGTTATCTGAAGAGAATCAATGAGTGTCATCCCGCCTATTTGCCTCTGCATTACGTTCTCCTGTTTCCATATGGTGAATTGGGATGGGAACCTGGGATGAAGCAATGGGATCCATACGAGAGGAAGGCTACAGAGACTCGGCTCACGATGATGGAATATTACTGCTACAGGTGAGAATTTTCAATAACAAAACTTTAACATTTGGATACTTTAAGGATTATCTTTAACATTTGAATTCTAGATTTGCATTAACATTTGATACACTTCTCACATTTGAATACTATTAGCTTATGAATGATTAGCTTTAAATTAAACTAACTGTACTAGCACATATCCTCCACTCTGAAACACATTTGATTTTGAGTGGCAAGTATGTTTGAGTGTTTGGCTTTGAAGCAAAGTACAAGCAAACTTGATTCTGATCAACTCATAACTACTGGATTTAATGTTTAATGTTTTCTGTAATAAACCAAGAACTGTTGATGTTTGATCAAAATAAAGTCAATAAGTACCACATTTGATGTTTTCTGTAATAAACCAAAGTGAAACACAGCCTATTGGTTCTGACTACTCATTGACTTTATTTTGCGTTTTTGATAATATAATTTTAAAGTTGACCAGTTACAACATTACTTTGAACATCTTTTGTCACAGGTTATTTCAGAGGGCTCATGAGTATTCGACAATACTTAGAGGTTGTATGGTCTTTCAAGAATTTATAGTGGACGCTTGGGCTGCAACGGAACAGAATCGTCTCAAGTGGGTTCGTAAAAATCAAAGTAGGTTGCGGGTTCAAAACTACAAGGGACTGGCTGATCTAGGGGTTTCTAGCAATAACGCAAAGGAGAGGGGTCAACCGGTCATACTCCCATCTACATTCACAGGGAGTGCTCGACACAATTACGAGATTTATCATGATTCTATGGCAATCACCAGGTATAACCATTACTCTGAATCTGTTTTTTTCTTTCAAATTGACGCAAACAATGAGAACCAAGGAATAACATTGAAGTTGTAACTTTGTTTTCTGTATTTTTGTTTCTTGCTAAGGTATAACAATCACCCAGATATATTCCTTACGATGACGGCAAATCCACAATGGGAAGAAATCACAAGCAATTTGTACCCAGGCCAACAGCCCCATGATAGGCCGGATTTGGTGGCAAGGGTGTTTGAGCTCAAGCGTAAAGCACTGATGAAAGAAATAATAGACAAGAAGGTATTTGGCACCGTGGTGGGCTATGTATACACAATAGAATTTCAGAAGAGAGGGTTGCCGCATATGCACGCGTTGATCTTTCTATCCAAGGAGGACAAAATTCACACTCCGGAGCAGGTGGATGCAATAGTATGCGCAGAGTTTCCTAACAAAGAAGAAGATCCGGAATTGTTTCAGACGATACAAAGGTGCATGGTACATGGACCGTGTGGTGTTAGAGATCCAAGTGCATTGTGCATGGAGGAGGGCAGGTGCACTAAAGACTACCCCAAACAGTATGCAGGTATATCTAAGTTATATGTTTCTGTCCTCTTTTATCCGATCTTAGAAACTATTTAAAACTTTTCATAAGAGAGATAGTTGTCATGCATCCAATGGATTTTGTAGAACCTTAAGAACCTCTTATGCTCATTCTTACTACATTTTAGTATATGTGTTCTTTAGTATCTGTAACATTGGGAAACTAATGGGTCTCAACCAGACCAAAAATTATCTGTAGTTTAGTTTGTCTGGGTTCAACTGTATGATTAATTATGACTTCTACATGCAGAATCAACTTCCATTAGTGGCAATGGGTATCCAGTGTACCGCCGACGCAATGATGGCCGTGTTTTCGACTATCGGAAACGCCCATACACCAATATGGATGTGGTTCCTCACAATCCATATCTTACTAGGATGTTTGATTGCCATATCAATGTTGAGATATGCTCCAGTGTCCGAGCTGTAAAGTACATACATAAGTATATTTACAAGGGACATGATATGGCGACCATGGTTGCTGGTGGAGGCCCCGACGAGATCCTTCAATATCTCAATGCAAGGTACGATCCGTACATTAATGTTTGTTGCATACCAATTAGTAAAACAGAAAATGATAATGTTATCTTCCCTAATTGAATGTCAGGTACATAGGATCTTCCGAGGGAGCTTGGCGTTTACTTGGATATCGTCTGCATAAAGAGTTCCCCAAAGTACAACGGCTAGCAGTTCATCTCCCAAACAAGCAGCGGGTTGTGTATGATGCAGATGACCCCGTTGAGGTTATACAGGATACGGCAGAAAATGTAGTTACCACTTTGATGGGATACTTCGACTACAATAGGTAAATCATATTTCAACTGCATTCTTAGGTTGTATGTGTTCGATGTCTGTTATTTAAGCCATTTTTCAGCAAGTATGTAAAATTATTGTATCATCTGTGTATACTACAGGTTGCACCCGGAAGAAACGTCGTATACTTACCAAGATTTTCCAATGCATTTTGTATGGTCGAAAGTGTCTAAAGAGTGGACTCCTCGAAAGCAAGGATTCGCAGTAGGGAGAATGTATTTTGTCTCCCCAAACAGCGGAGAACTATTTTACTTGAGGCTGTTACTTACCGTTGTGGCTGGGGCAAGGTCGTTCAGACACTTGAAGACTACAATCAAAGATGGCGTCGAAGTGGTGCACCGGACGTTCAAATTGGCATGTATTGAACTTGGTTTGCTAGAAGATGATGCAGAATATGATAAATGCCTGCAAGAGGCTTCCATCATTCAACCCGGATATCAGTTGCGCCAACTATTCGGTATCATACTAACTAAGGGTACTCCTACGCGACCAGAGGTTCTATGGGAGAAATATGGAAAGCATATATGTGATGACCTAGCAGTCAAAATACGTAGGCTTTATGGGATTGAGACTCCAACAGATGATCAGGTTCTCGATTATGGTTTGTATCTGATGGAGAAGATAGTTCAAGAGGAAGGGAAAGAAATGGAGGATTTCGACGGAATGCCAACATACACCGGTGACTGGGACAGAATTGTAGGGAATCGCTTAATTTGGGAACATAGACAACTACAAAGTGATATTCGAGAACCAGTGATGACTTCAAATGTGGAGAAACTGAATACAGAACAACGACTCGCGTTTGAGGTAAAACATCTCACACCGATATGTTTATAATGTTGATGGTTTGGTTGAGTTTCAGTTACAAACCATGTGAATTCCACGTTTGAGTGCTTAATGTTGATATGTCCGAGTGGTTATTGTACTAACTACACTAATTTATGATTTATGTTTTGTACTAGAAACAATATCATATAGAGTTTTATGCTCTGTGCAATATCATATGGTATTTGGCTAAGTGTTTCATCATAAAATTGAATTGTGTCACAGGTAATAACAGATTACGTAGAGAACAATCATGGTAGGATATTCTTCTTGAACGGTAGTGCTGGGACAGGAAAAACCTTCGTCTACAACACGTTGGCAGCAGTCCGTAGAAGTAAGGGCGACATCGTTTTGACAGTCTCTTCATGTGGCGTCTCCGCATTGCTTCTAACCGGTGGAAGAACCGCGCATTCAACCTTCAAGATTCCGTTTGAGCCGTTGAATGATTCCAAGTGTGATGTGGAGTTTGAGTCGATTGAGGCTCAACTATTTCGCGAGACCAAGCTGATTATATGGGATGAGGTAGCAATGCAGCACCGGTATTGCATCGAGGCGGTCGACCGAACTTTGAGAGATGTCAGACAAAGCAGCGAACCATTTGGTGGAATCACCGTTGTGCTTGGTGGGGACTTCAAGCAAACTTTGCCCGTTGTACAAAAAGGACGCAGAGAACAGATTGTAGGAGCGTCGATTAGAAGTTCTGTTTTGTGGAGGGACGTGAACGTGCTCAAGCTGACGCAGAACATGAGACTTGAAAGTCAAGATCCTGATAGCGTCGAATTCGCCGAGTACTTACTGAAGGTATGAGCCTCTTTTATATTCCAGGCCTAAACATGTATCTCCTAACTCCGCTCTAATACTTATTCATGGCAGTCACATAATAATCCCTGTTATCCGCTCTAGATATGTATTATAACTGCTCTTTCTATCCTTCTTTCCTTTTCTTTTTCTTTTGCTATCCTTCTTTCAAAACAGAATTCCGTTACAATGTGTTTTGATAATGTATATCTTATTTTGTTATTGATATAGATCCAATCCATTTATAACTTTATTGTAGGTGGGAACAAATCCAGAACCGAAAGTCGACTTGCCGTCTGCGGTTTCGAAATGTGCCAACATACAGGAGTTGATTTCAAAGTTATATCCTGGAATCCAAGAAATGGGCAAGCCAACTCCAGAATGGATCAAAGAGAGAACCATATTATCTGCAAGGAATGATGAGGTCTCTGAAATTAACAAAATGGTGTTGGAGAAGTACATTGGCGAACATCATACATACCTTGCAGCGGATAAACAGGAGCCGGTTAGAGGAAGCCAAGCAACCACGACTACAACCTATGCGAGTGAAAATTTGAACCAACAGAATCCATCTGGATTACCTCCATTCAAATTGGATCTCAAAATTGGCTGCCCTGTTATGTTGCTGCGCAATCTGTCACCTAGAAATGGGTTATGCAATGGTACAAGGTTAAGAATAGAGATCTGCGAACAACACGTTATTGTGGCTACTATATTGACAGGTGACAAAGCACTTTTTATCAATATATGTTCCATACCCTATATTTATTTCTACCGAATCAGTATGTGATACTACTAGGTTCTTTAACATAGCTCATTGCTCTAATCTTTTAGCTTATATTGACAGGTGACAAAGCTGGGGATGTGGTCTTTATACCACGCATATCACTTACACCTTCTTCGACGGACGTCGTCGTTCGAATAACGAGAAGGCAGTTTCCAATCCGGTTGGCGTACGCAATGACGATAAATAAATCTCAGGGACAATCACTTAGACACGTAGGGATAGACTTGAGAAGCCCCGTCTTCAGCCACGGACAGTTGTACGTCGCATTGTCTAGGTGTACAACTGCCGGTTTCATTAATGTTTTACTCCCAAGCACAAGCACAAGACATGAAACATCGAACGTGGTGTATCCGGAAGTCCTTTTATAGGCAACAGTCGTGATTCCGTTTGTATGCTTTAATTTTAAGTATTCTTTGATTGTTAGTTAGTTAATATCAGTATTTTTGCTGTGTATTTCAACGCAGTATGTAAATTGTTAATTTTTCATAATGATACAGTTTTGATGGCAAAAGAAAAGTCCGATCTCGTGCCATTATGGCACGGGCAATATACTAGTAAGCTTAAAAAACAAGGAGGGGTGATTATAAAAGTAGGAAGGGGTGATTGTGAATGGGTGAAATTTTAGGGGCATTTAATTAATCTTCCCCTGTAAAAAAATCAAATCGATCAGAAATAAA
>JAJJMA010324804.1:0-28118 GCA_023529015.1 Papaver nudicaule
TTTTAAGAACCATCATCATAACTTCTGTGTTCTGTTTTGTAAACATGATATGCGTCATTTTTTTTTTTGTTGTTGAAGTTAAGAGATGTGTTTTGGTTTTTGTCTATCTTAGTGATGCCTGCAGGGCTACTGGGGTGAACTCACCATGTACGCTGAACATATTGTATACCTCCTCCAAGGAATTCGGTTGCTCAATCATCTCCAAAAAAGGAAGAGAATGATCATAGCCATTGCTGTGGATGTTGCGTGCAAAAGAACAGGTGATTTTAAAGATTATTTCTTGGTAATTAAGAAAAACAGTTGAGTGATTAAATCTGTTAGAGTTTTGTTTTCCGTTTTTGCCTCTTTCTGTTTCTGCTTGCTTTATCAAGAGGAAAGAATCTTATTTCTGAAGTATTGGAATTCAATCTCTTTTTACTGATATATGGGTACTTCGTTGATCCTGTAAATTTGTTGCGAGTCATTAAGTTTTTGTTCATGCGAGTCATTAAGTTTTTGTTCATGCTGCCCATTGTGGGGTTAATATGCTTAAGTTGTTGATTTAGAGTTGGTTCCATTTCAAGGAGACTTGTTGGCGATTAATGCATTTTGATTAAAGCTTAACCTAAGTAATTCCTAAGTAATTCCTAACCTAATCTGCACACCTTTAATGTCAACTGCAGATAAGGTGATTTTGGCGGCTGCAAATGGTAACAGCCTTGAGGTTCGACTTCGATATGTATGCGGTTTGTGTTTTGCACTCATAGTTTCCATAGTAGATGTTCTTATATCAACAGCCAGATCAAGTTCCTGCTGGAGTTCACAGTTTGACGCTGCTTTAAGATTGGACTCTCGTGTACAAAGTGGGGAAAGCAAGGTTAGTTGTTATTGAGTATTTTTACGGTTTCTACTATGATACCTTACCTGGTGTTAGGGACAACAATAGCTAATACCTGATCCTTGCAGGTTCTAGAGGAAAGCATATCAACTGCTCCTAACCATTCATCAGCACGACAACTTTCTGCTTCCGTTCATGGAAGTACTGCAGCAGCCAGAGCTACATCAGATGATAAGACTGCTGCACGAATAGTTATGCACAAGGCTGGTGAGCGAGCCCCTGTCAATGCGAAAATGGTCAGTTCTCTTTACTTGCGATAGCACAAACTTAGCTACATCGACCATTAATGACAAATATGGTCTAAATGTACAAGTATGGATACTGAAGTTAGGTTTTATGTATTACTTCTGAACTGATTCTTGATTTTTTTTTTTAGTTTTTTTTGGCTAAGTGTAAGAACAAGAAAACACTGTAATACTAATGTTTTTTTTGGCTAAGTATGAAATTTTTGTATGTGTATGTGTATGAAGTATGATTTTGGCTAAGTGTCAGAATTTTGAGAATCTATTGAAAGTTTTTGACCAGGTCAAAGTCTGACTGACCCTGTTTTGACCATGTCAAAGTCAAGGTCCGCCAGGCTTTGACCTGTCTATTTTTTTTACTTTGGTAAAAATTTAGAAACGGCAATGCGCCGTTGCTGGTCAAAATATTCGGAACGGTTTAAAGGCCGTTGCTGATGAAAATAAGAAACGGAAAGCAGGCCGTTGAAAATTAAGCAACGGAAAATTTTCCGTTGCGGGCAAAATCTAGCAACGGCCGAACTGCTCCGTTGCTAGATCCGTTGCTAACCGAGAGACGCAACGGCAACATTACCGTTGCTAAAATTCGTCACACCATGAATCGCAACGGCCGGCCCCCGTTACTAACACTTTTAGCAACAGATGAGCACCGTTGCTACCCCCAAATATGGTGTAGTGTTACGACACAGCAAGGACGAACCACAGTTGGGTGCGTCTTTGAAGTTTCCTCCACAGATTATGGAGGCAAGCAACGTTTCTCTATAACAATGATTTTTTGCATTTGGGGGCGAATTACATCATCAAACGACAAACAGAAATACTCCCTCCGTTTCAATTATATAGGCGGAGGGACCAATTCTCTTAGATTAAGAAAACATTTTTGAATTCATAAATTAACATGTTTTTTCTTGTTTGCCCTTTGTCTTATTCATAACACAATTACCTATGTATTATTAATAAGGGTATAACTTGTAAAAAATTGCCTTGATAATTGTACTCCGCCTATAATTTGAAACATGAAAAAGTCCAATTTCCGCCTATATAAAAGAAACTGAGAGAGTAATAACATAATTTCTTAACCCCCAACAAGCTTGGAGGTTAAGAGGGGGCGATGTTTGTACCCTGGCTATATTGCCACAGTTTGGACCAGATTACCCTTTTTGGTGACCACCTAGCTGTAAGCTCAAACTGCCACCCCAGTTAACCAGCCTGCCATGCATCCAGCCAGCCAAGTCCAGCAGCTCGTATTCTCAACAGTCAATGGAGGGAAGTCAACCGCTGGTCAAAGGTGGTCAAAGTCAACCGTTGACCGAAGTTGGTCGAACTCAGCCGCGAGTCAAGGAGGGTCAAAATCAACTGTCGGTCAAAGTTGGTCAAAGTCAATTGTCGGTCAAGTCAACTATGCCGTACAGAATGGTCCAGACCCACTTTTGGCGAGCTACCTGAACTCCCACCATCACTCCCTTAACCACCTCCACATGAACCCCTCCACCACCTGAAACCCCACCACCTGAACCCTGAACCCCAACCTGAGACCCCACAACCACCACTTGAACCCCCACCGCCTGAAACTGCACCGCCCCCACCTTAACCTCCACCACCTGACCATAAACCCACCCTTTACCACAACCTTCATCTAAGGGACATTTAGGTAATAACATTGATTAAAGTAACTGTGAATAGTGAGATTACTCTAAAGTTAATGTCATTATGACCATTTTGCAAAAAATTCGTATCACTGTGACCATTTTGTAAGTTTGGTAGTTAAGTTTTAGCGCGCAGATCAATGAGTTTGAGATTTCATAAGTGAACTTTCATCTCAATTCTATTTAGTTTTGATTAACCAAGACCAGCTTCCCCATTTTAATGGAAAAAGTCGTGGAATGCCCCAAAATGGACTACAATAATTTATTTCTGCCCCAGATTTGAAAACTTTATAGAATTGCCTCAAATGTTAGATTTTCCATCCAACCAAGTTAAGTCGAGCGTGCGAACTCGCACACATTCAAAATTGACTTTTTTACCCCGACATCTGGGTTTTTCGAATTTTTGGACACCAAAATTGGTGGACAAGTGGACCAAAGTAATTCTGACACAAGGCATAAATTGATTTTGTGGACTGATGACATGATATTATTTGCTGACGTGGATAGATCTTAATAATGAAGCTCTCGATGAAAAATTGAAAATCAAATGGTCGAACATCTGACTGAGAACGTACCCGACGGCGAGTTCAATCAGTAATGTTTTCCTTTAACTAACCTATTTGATGGTCCTCTTGTCTAGTCAGTAATCCACATCACCAGTTTTTGCCACGTGTCACCAATTGGTTGGTCCTCTTATCAACCAGTTTTTGGTGTAAAAAAGTTATAGAAATCCTGACACGTGTTAGGGTAAAAGTGTCAATTTTGTACGTGTGCGAGTTCGCACGCTCGACTTTACTTAGTTGGATGGAAAATCTAACATTTTGAGGCAATTCTATAAAGTTTTCTAATGCGAGGCAGAAATAAATTGTTGTAGTCCATTCCCATATTCCACGACTTTTCCCCATTTTAATTACAGGAGTCTCTTATAGTTATTTTTAGGTTCCAGTCTTTCTAGAAAACTCGAAGTACGATTACTAGCCATAAATTTGCACCAAGATAAGTTTCAGCAATCTCTCGCATCTTAGTGAGAACCATAGCTGATTGTTCCTCAGCGCCGAAAACTGTATTTCCGCATCCCTATAGTTGGCTTTAATCATCGGTTTATCGTCTAAGCCAGCGATGACTTTGAAGAGCCACAGGTTCATATCACTCTGAACAAAACTACTACTGTTTACAATATTATCTAGCTATTGAGAGCACAAAAACAGTCTATCAAACTTCAGCTTGTAGTACCTGTTAAACCTAGAGAGAAAGTTATCTTTCGAGCTAACATGAAAGAACCGTGGCACATCTTTAATTCCAATGATACTCATTGCTCCAATATGGATTACTGTCATGAGGAGAGCTACCTTTCTCTGCAAACTTTCATATCAGAAAGGGTGGACAGAACTGATACCAGCAATTTTTACAAATTGCAAATACTTGTTAGATACCGAACTCAACTAGAAATCATTATAAATGCAATAGAAATTAAAAGTGTACTGAATTAAATACAGAAATAAGCCATCATAATTCCTTGCATTACATCTCCCAACTCAACAAACAACCAACACACAGTACGTAACATTTCATAAAGATTGATTCTGGAGGCTAGCTAAGCTAACAGACATTCGTTCAATGTGACCGGAATGATCTGATTATCTTTTTAGCTCGGCTCACAATACTCCCTTTCTTCTTGCTGCTGCTGTTGTTGTTTTTCCTATCTCTAGGATGAATATACTTGTGTTTTTGAAAGAGGCTACCCCAATATGTAGAACGAACCATCCCATAAAACAACGGCAATTGCAGCCAAGCAAATAAGACAACAGGAACGCAACCAAACAATGCTATTGGAATTAGACCACGAGGGAACTGGTTTCCGACCACGATAAACAGAGCTGCACAAAAGGCTACCAGTATTGCCGCCATAGATACGAAAAGTGTCGTAAGACCTATAATCAATTTTTGGGGTAGGGACCTGAGGAAATCCATTTCTGAATACCGTGAAGTATATATAGCTAAGAACATGAGTACCGATGTTATAGAAGAAAATAAAGCAAAGGCATCTGCCACCGCGAACACTGTAAATGAGGCCTTCCCCAAGTAAACTGGAGTACCGTTCTTAGAGCTGTTACTGTCACTAATATTACCTCCAGGAACCGTAAAGGCAGCAGCAAATGCAACAGTTGCAATGAGTGCAGCAACTATCATGGACGATCCAGATGTATCTTTCATCCAGTCTTGTCCTTCCTTGAGCAGTTCTTTGTGTTCTTTTGTAAACAATATTTGAGCTGTATCTCCCTCTTTATTTTTCTTAAACCTATCATTTTCCGACATAATGCTTTCTACACCCTGTATAAAAACAACAAAACACCGTAAGAACGAGCTGATTCTAATAAACATTACATCCAGTATCATAGAAAAGAATGCAATTTTTAGTTCTTATACAGAATAATCAGTGATGGTCAAAATGTCTAGGAACTTTACGAAATTGAATATATACTAATGTGGCATTTTACTGACATGAAATTGCTGTCTTTTCTTAAAAAATGGAAATGAGTCTAGGCCCGCTAGCTGTTAAATGAAAAGTGTTAATATTTAGATGGCAGATTGAGTTAGAATCCTTACTTTTAACCACTGCAATTCTCGTTGAATCTGTAGAGCTACGCCTGGTATCAAATTGAGTTGAGACGGAGATGCTAACTTGGAAGCGAGGTGCAAGATTGTGTTTTTCTCGTCATTAATAGTCGTAGAAACAAGAGTAGTCTTATCATCATAATCGTCACCGCTGTCACATATAAGATTCACTATTGTTGCATTCCGTTCAATAATGGCCATATCTAGCATTCTTTGACCAGACATAGTTTCCCAGATCAGGTACTTGAAATGCTCGAGACACTCATCTACAAACACTATGATCCCGTGTTTTATTGCCATCTTCATGATGTCCGCATTTTTTCCAAAAAACTTCATTATCACATCATTAGCATTTGCATCTTTGAGTTCCACTATCATTTGTCTAAGCAGTGCATCTACTTGTTTGTGCATCAACTTTAATGTGTATAATTTGGTAATACAAGACACTGAAATAAGAATCAAAACAAAACACCATTAAAATGGACATGTTTACAAAAACGGTTTACAAGTTTAGGGTTATCCAAGGTTTACTATTTAAGACTA
Source organism: Papaver nudicaule (assembly GCA_023529015.1). Lineage (NCBI taxonomy): Eukaryota > Viridiplantae > Streptophyta > Magnoliopsida > Ranunculales > Papaveraceae > Papaver > Papaver nudicaule. Next base: position 5,922 of record JAJJMA010324804.1, read on the forward strand.
ATCTTAAAGTGATTTCAATTTTGTAGCTAGAAGGTCGAAGTTGTGAGAATAGTAGACCCATATGTATGGGTAAGATCCTGCAATTAATAACCCTTGGGGCCACTCCACTCATTACCAATTGGTTTTGAGTTGGATGCCCACATTCTAATAACAGTGCCATTAGTTAGACTGTAGTGAATTGTTTAAGTGAATATCACCTCGTCCAAAGTAAGACATGAAGATACTTTTGTGGCTCGTTTTGGAGCTCGCTTCTTTTTTGGTGTCTTCCGAGCGTTCTAGAGGATTTTCTTCGTCGTTTTCAGTGATTTCCGAGGAATGAGAATTATTTGGTTCGACTGGTTGGGCATACCTAGAATTTATGTCTACCTGAATTACTGTACCAACATACCACGGTTAAAAATTAGATAAACTCCATTAAGAAAAACTAGTCTTACGACTTAAAGTTAGCTAGGTTGATCATGCATGATTAGCTTACATGAATAAACGCGGTTCTGCCACCATGCTAGCTTAGTCCCAATCCCAAATGCATACGGCTTTCGAGCCAGCAATCCCAATCCGCATGCACCATGCTCCAGTGATTTCACCATAACTAATTTTGGGAACCTTTTGACAAGACACAATGCCAAATCTACAGGTAAATAAACAAAACTAAACGTTTAAATAACGAGCCATAATTAGGGTTTAAGTAATATCAAAATTTACCAGTTCAATTTGCTTACTCACGTACGTACCGTAGAATTCAGCATCAATTGCGTTGCATAATAACCTAGCACCATCATGTCCTGAAAACGGACTAGGCTCTTCGTCCCTTGTTACAGAGTAAAGGTATTCAACCATCTCCTTTTGCCTAGCTGAAACATATTGAAGAACATATTCGAGTGGTGTCATTCTACTGTCATTACGTATCTGAGTCACCTTGGAGTTCTTTCCCACCAACATCACAGCAGCTTCAACGTTTCCACGGAAAGCGGCAATATGAAGTGCTGTGTCACCAGTTGTACTTCTTTTATATTCAAAAAATCTTGGTCTTGACGAAGCGAGCTCCACGATCTCCTCTACCATTGACGTTCGGTCCCAATATAGAGCCATATGCAAAGCTGTAGATGTGTCATAGGCGATAGCTTCTTTAATCACGTCAGGATTGTTCTTGAGATAGTCGGTAGCTGTTTCCAAGTCATTATCCCGCAATGCTCCGTATAGTAGGTCGTGTTTACCAGGAACATAATTGGCATCGTATCCACCCTCTAACTCTAAACACCCAGCGCGAACCAAAATCGAGAAAATGATTAATACTAAAAGTTTAAGATGCCCAATGATGAGAGACACATGTATGCATTAATTGGTGGTTAAGGCTGGCCAAGGCTTATTAATTAATAGCAGGATCTTAGTTGGCCATGATACAGTGTGAGACTAATAATTTCAACAGGCTCGCACATGTGTAGTCTTGATGGATCTAGCAGCGCAGGTGGACATAATATCTGGTGATGCAGAGTAGAGATGGCCTAATATAATATTAAATTCTTTGGATATAATTAACACAGTTAGGGTGTTAATTAGTTGATTGTTTATGGGAAAAATATGAAAAGCTTATCTATTGATGAAAATCATAAACCTTCATTAAAAGTGCAACGAGGGAGTATAGTTACATACTCACAATCACAATCGTGCAGAATGAGTTAGTAAATATATTAACATTGATTAATTGAAAGAATGATGAGCCACATATATGTACAGCTTACCAGGGTATTTTTCTTCCTCATCGTCATTATCATTATCATCGTCACCGTCGTCGTCGTCTGTGTGGTATCAACAACATTGTTTCGATAAATTAAGAACTCAATTAAGATTACACTATCCTTAACACGGGGTGCACCTAATCGTGAAATTAAATAAACATCAACATATCGAATAATTGAAAGTTACGGAATGTAGAAACACATATATGTATAGAGCTTACCAGGTTCTTCTTCATCGTCATCATTATCATCGTCGTCATCATCATTATCGTCGTCTGTGTGGTGTCGATAACATTGTATCAATAAATTAAGAACTAGATTACACTATTACGCTAGATTTGATCACATCGTTAATTTATTTACTCTAAACTAGTATGATATCACATAACGAATGATAAGTTATACCTTGTTGTTTATTACCAGCGCTGTTGCTTTTTAAAACCTCTAGCATTTGGTTTTGAATATTCTCTTGAGATTTTGCTTGCTCTAGCATCTGACGCTGAATATCCGCTTGTTGTGCTTGAGCTTCTGCAAGTTTAGCTTGAGACTGAAGGAGTACTTTAAGCAACTCTTTAATCTCTATGGTTTCTTCATGAGGTCGATTATGATGGTCACTAGTACCCATTTCTTTAGCAGACATTGTAATGGAAGAGGAGATGGGGGAGATTTGTAAAGATTGAAGAGAGGAGATGTATTGACTATGAGACAGGGAAGAGTATCCATTATATAGACATGAAACATACAATTTATGCTGCAGCTAAATTAATTTATTTTTTATTCTCATATAATTTATGTACGTCTTAATCACCATTACCGATTCTATGTCCGTCATATGGGGACCTCTCGAAAGTGAGGCTGCTGAAACTCTAAAAGTCAACTTTTTATTAGCACACCAAGTGTAGTATGCTGATCATATTGGTGGAAACATCTACGACTACGAATTCATGTTCATATAAACATTTGTTATATTTTTTTTTGATACAAATATAAACATTTGTTATATATTTTGGGTAATTCCCTACGTACGGCAATTGTCCAGCTACCAGCCAGCTGCCTTACCTTTGAGCAGGTCTAATGCAAGGTATACTTAATGCTATCTTAATCTATCAACATTATTGACTTAATGTCGAACATAATATTGATTAATGCACATTATCAACTTGAGATGAAGTAATGGTGTACATGTTTGAGCAACTACCTCTGACTCATTAATAATTAATATAGACAAAGTCTCCTCTCTAACCACCGTTTAGAATCATAAGAGAGATGCTTAAAAAAAATATAGAGTATATATCAGTATAGAGATCAATGCACCGGTTAGGGCGTTAATGCAGACTTAACGTTTTTAGCAAATTAAAGCCGTTCAATCTTCATTGCACTCACTCTCAGTCTCAGGGCCTCTTTCCGTTCTCTCTCATGCATAGAGGCCCATTACATTACGTGGGCCTAAAATTAAGATTTTTCCCTTGAACTTGTGTGGAAGTAATTTTGAACTTTGTTCTCGGTTACGGAGGAAGAAGACCATATAAATTTTGGGAAAATTTAATTTCTTCAGAACTCCCAGTAGGTAATCTCGTATCCTATTGCAATTTTTGGTTTAGATTTATCAGGGCATTGATAGTGCATATCAATTTGGGTTGCATTGTACATCATCAAATAAAAATAATCGGACGCAAGCGTCGTCATTAATTATTAAGTTAATTATGGCGACGAGGACCAAGCAACCTCCACACCGAATTGGGTCTGGTGATGATGTAACCACATTATTGTCTACCAATACTACTATCCCAGTGATGGAGAGCAGGAAGAAAAGAGCATATGGTAATACACCAGATACTCCAACTGTGACGGAGACGAAGAAGAAAAGGCCGTATAAAAGAAAGAAGTGCCTTCCTCATGAATTGATTTTCGGAGAAATATTAATGAATCAAACACTAGGGTAGCTTCTCCATGAGTTCATAAGAATATAACCTAGTAGTAGTGGGCTTGAGCCTTGAATCTTGATATTGTTTGAATGTCAAGTTTCCCACGAGGATCATGATTCCATAAGTCACTCTTCTGTCTCTGGTCATACATCTTAATTTTTTTCGTAAAGGATAAAATTGGTTCCAGAATACAAGAGGCTTTGAATACAATTATATATGGCCTGTCATCATTTCCTAGTAAACTTTGGGTCAATTCTTTGGTATGACTTTTGAATTCTTTGTAACTAGAGTGTCATGGAGAAATTCAACTCAAGTATTGAGTGCCCTAAAAATTGGTTTCAAGTGACTCATCTCTATTATGACATCAGTTGGTGGTTGCACCAAACAAGTATCATTAAGGGTAATAACCAGCGTTCCACAGGGCTGGCCTTCATTCCTTGGTGATACGTGTTCACATGAGAGGGAAAGACATTATGACGTACAATTTTGTGATTTTTTTAACAATCTGCCGTGTTGAAGAAAAGATGTTGATGAAGATCGAAATATCATTGACTCGGTGATAGTGTATCAGTTTATCAAATGGAAAAACCAACAAAAGGTCGGGAAAGTGAAAACGTCTATCCCTACATATTACTGTATGTAAAGAAATAAATATTCGGACTTGTTTTTCTGGTAAGAAAACGGAAATGGAAATTTGGGGGTATGAGGAGAATATGCAGAAGACAAGATAAGAAGTTGAGGGTGGTACTCGTAGAGTAGTGATTCTTGGTTTATTTATATGATGAGTGCTGCAAATATAATGCGTACATATAAAACAACTCAATGCTGTTTATAGGTGAAATTCAGGCATGGGATGGAAGCCAAGGTAGATTACTGTGTTCGTAAGCATGATCGAGCTAGGAAGCATGTTACACCTAATTACCTAACTAGGTACATGATGCTTGTCATGGACTCATGGCATCGATAGCATTATTCTTACTTCAATGCGTAAGCGAGCCGTACGTGGAGAGAGTAAAACAAAAGGTGAAAAAAATTGACCCACAGTGAGAACAAAAAAGTACCACAGATCTTAATGTCAGGGGGAAACACCAAATCCTAACCGTCTATATAGATATGCCCATCTAAAACTATGGTCAGTCAAATAAATGGATCATTCTTTAGATCAATAAAATCAACGACAATAAGAAAACCTTATATTAGGCGGGCTGAACTCTGACCCAATTTACTAGCATAGAATAGATCTCAACCACCGTTTATATATGCCTCCCTCTTCTGTTCTGAGAAAGGAAGGTAGAAAGAATGATACCAAACCCTAAAAATAGATCTCAGGAACAAAATTATGGGAGACGATTCAATGGGATCATCATGACCAACAAAGTATCATCTTCGCGTTATGATTTCTCTTCTCAAATTTGCAAGATATATGGGATAAGTTGCCTCTCTGAAGATCAGGAACAGATCTAGAAAAAAGATATGCCCGTCTAAAACCACGGTCAGTCAAATATATGGATCAACGTGAGATCAATAAAATCAACGACAATAAGAAACCATGTATTAGCCGGGCAGAACTGTTACCCTCATTTAGTAGCATGGAATAAATATCAACCACCATTATCTGTGCCTCCCTCTCCTGTTTTGAGAAAGGAAGAAAGAATGAAATCGATTCCTAAAATTAGATCACAGCATCCAAATCCCGGCAGACGATTCAATGGGATCATCATCAACAATAAAGTATCATCTTTACGTTATTAGTTTACCTCTCAAAGTTGTAGGATATTAGTAACAGATTATCTCTCTGAAGATCAGGAACATATCTAGAAAGAAGATAAGTAGATCTTGAATATGAAATCTTCAAGAGTTCAGTGGTCTTGAGATAACAAGAGTTCACTAATCATTTTACAACTCATATCGAAAAGCAAGTGAATCTGATATCTGGGACAGCTTACCTCTCTGAAGATCAGGAACAGATCTAGAAAGAAGAAACTAGATCTTTTGTCTGATAATTTTTTGTTCATTAGGGAAAAAATAAGTAGATGTTGAAGATAAAATGTGTAATTTAGTCCATGTTGTTTCAAGTACTAGTAACTTGTTTAGTATGATATTTTTTGTGTAATGGAAGAGGGGAGATTATTTTTTTGGGGTTTTACCAAGTTGTTAAAATTAATGCTTGCTTTCTTTTTATGGTATAACTCTGTTGTCACCAGTTTCATTTTGGGTTCATCAATAATAAAATCCATGTATCGTGTAATGTTGTTTTTTACAATCAAAATCCAGCAATGCAAATGGATGTCCATCATGGTCTCGAATTCTTAGCGACATCGTGGGTTATCATTTTTTCATCTCATCGTTTAAGTTCCCAGTGTTTAAAATCGTTTCTATGCCGTTCCTACCAAAAACCTGCTCAACAGTAGTGGATTCTACAACTGTTTCACTGAGATTATATTGACATGTTTTCATTTGTAATGTGGTGTCTTTTGTGATCAGATTTGCGTATGTTGCAAACGACTGACGGCACAGTTGTATCCTGGCTGTGACCGGTAACAGCCTGGTATACCTGCCTCTTAGTTACCAGGAGGCAGTCGTATGAGTAAACATTTCAGGATATACCACATTACAGAACTAGCAACAGTCTCAAAATGCTTCAAATTTTCAATAAACAACTAGTACGGGTATCTATGGATCTTGAGCTATGTTATTTTTTCACTGGATTCATCCAGAACTTGTAATTCTTTCATTCTATTTATATATAAATCTATATCGTTTTATTGATAAAAAAAAAAAAAAAACTACTACGGAAAATGAAGTGGGATTGACTTTCAATAAAGCGCTCCCTTCACGTAATGAAGTTTAATGTTGTGTTTTCTTTAAAAATATAAGTTGCTTAGAAATGGCCCATCTACTTTTTGTGCCTAGAAGTAAGAATTGACATGAAACAACTAAAGTATGTCGAGTGTTGCGGGTGATCGGATATGATACTAAATGAAGTGTCCTTAAGTTTAATGCAGAGAATGGATAATTTCCTTCTAAAGTCATATACCACCAAAAGATAGTAAAATTTCCAGCTACTGCTTAAGCACAATGAGGGGGAAAAAAGTATCCTTCTTAAGATTTAAATGCACCATGAGAAACATATCTTTAACCTAGACTTTTCCTCCCAGTTCTTCCACCTCCAAAGCCATGTCAAGAGACTTGAAACATTGGCTTAAAAGATTTCCATGGTCTTCTCAGAGTAGAAATTTCAAAGATAATTTGATTAATGGGCTTTAAATAGCTGGGCTTAGAAGATTTGCAACCTAAAATACTAGGTAAAATTGTTTCAACCGCGAAACACACCCGGATACATAAATGTTCACTATATTCCAAAATGTAGTCACTTGATTGTACAATTAGTTCCATTTGTTCGTGTATGTTGTAAATGAAGCGTCTTTGAATTTTATGATGCTCATGGCACCTTAGGTATAATATAGTTGTGACCGTTGAAGTTGTCATAAACCCATGGGCCTAATTATCTTCGAAAACCCGCTTCCAAGAATAGGATTGTCCAAGGCTTATGAACTACATCACCCAAATTGTCCTAGGCGATGTGGTACTATTAAACAGAAATACCTCTTGCATGGCAAAAAATCATCAGTACGAAATGATGATAAAGAAATTGGAGGGCAAACAGAGTTTCGCGTAGGCTAATGAGGTTTGACCTCTTATAGTGCTTCACTCGAATTGGAGAAGTTTTTACTGCCATCTTATTCTTACCTAAGCTTCATGATTTGCTCTCTCTCTTAGTAAAAGTAAAACACAACAGAATGCCACAAATTAACTACCACAAATTAATTTATCAATTTATCAAATTGGATATCTTTGTGTATATGGGTCTTTCTCTTCGTGATTTACTTGCGATTGATATTGTCATTTGTATTTGAGTTTTGATTATTTTGTATTTTGGTGTTTATGATATTTTTGTAAGCGACCACGTAATTACTATTTTGATTTGAATGAATTGAAATGTGATTTCCATTAAAACAAAATTAAAAATTATGTTACAAATTATGAAAATAATTTCATCGTACCAAACACGTAATCACCACCGTCCACAATGCGGTCAACACGACGATCAGTCAAACACAATGATCTGCCGTTAGATCAATATAAAGGACAATAATCAAACCCTAAACTAGACGACATTTACAACCCCATTTAGTTGCGCCTCCATCTTTCTTACGCGCAAGAGAAGAGAAAATGAAGGAAAGAAACCAAAACCTAGCCTTCAAAACCAAAACTATCTCATCAACAAAATAATGGCAGATGGTTCAATAACATCATCAACATTAACAATTGTAATGGTTATGTGTCTATCCGTGTCATGATATTTCCTCTCTGGGTAATTCAATGTCACAAGGATAATCAGGTTATCAATCCAAAGTTCGATCTTATAGCGACGACTAGAATTCGTGATGATGAGATGAAAGATGGACTGATGGACAATCATTCAAACAGGTGAAGCAGAAGAAGTATGTTAGAAAAATACATAATTTCTTAGGAAACAGATGCAGAACCATACAATACTAGAGTTTTTGAAATTGTAATATAGTCGGCCGGTGCATGATTTAATCTATGTTATTCATATCTATTATTTTATCTATTCACTTGTAATTAGCATTTTTTTTCCAGGTTCTGCTTTACCTTTTTGGTACAAATTTAATTTCTTAATTTGTGTTCCTTTTCTTCTTGTTTTTGAGATTATTATATTTAGATCTCTCTTGGAACGGAATGCAAGTTGGAAATACTAGTCTTAAACGCAAAATGACATGTAATTGTTTTTCCAATTGCAATTGTTACCAAGTATTTTATGGTACAACACTTAAGCTTAATTTTTGCATTAGTGAATAAATAACCAGTGTATGATATTGTAATGCTGTGTTTTTACATTGAAATATGATCAATGGTGCATCCTCGTGTCAACTTCTCATTGACATTGGCTTAGCTACCAGAGAATCACTTATGGGAGTATGACATAACATAGAGCCATAAGTTAACTTCACTGCCACATACAAGTTTGGGTGTCTGGTAACAAATCTTAAAACTTAAAGTCTATTAATCCGACTTTCACTCTGGCAAAACAAATCTTGAGTCTGTGAAAACATTGAGATAGCCTTTCGGTGGGTCGAAATCGTTAATTTTTAGTACTACCACAGTACAAAAGGAAACGTACTAATAAATCACCTTTTTTTTTTGAGGTAAAAAGGATATATTAATAGAAAAAAATTATATACAGAGAATATATACACAGTGTAGATTGGCTAGAATGCCAAAACTCCTAAAACTGATAATGAAAGATTATACTCTCAAGATCTCCTCCCATTGAAAAAGGATCTGATTGGTGGTATATCCCCTAAAAATGTGACTATCTGTGCACCAAAGCATCATACATTCCTTAACTTCACGAATTAGATCCTCAGTAGATTTAGCTCTGCCGCCATAAACTCTGGAGTTTCTCTCTTTCCAGATAATCCATATGACTATGAATGGTAGCAACTCTACCACAATTTTGTGTTACCCTTCAATCTATCGAATCTCCAGCACTGTAAAAGATCTTGAACTTTCTGTGGCATTATCCAATGTATGTTAATTGAAGCGAAAAAAAGTCTTCCAAATGGTGTTTGCATTCTTACAGTGCATAAAAAGATGGCTTTCTGTCTCCTCCTCCGAGTTACAGAATAAGCAGTTTGTCGACTGTATATTAACTCCCCTATAAGCCAGCATACTTCTAGTAGGTATAGATTTATGCATTATAGCCCAGATGACAAACTGAACTTTTGGATGAGTTAGCTTGTTCTCTATCATATTCTCCCATTTCATGTCAGTTGGAGCTGTATCTTGACTGTCATAACCTTGTTTTGCAGTGTAATCTCCCTCCAACTTGTCTGGTGTTTCAGCAGCCAAAGTAATATTCCTCAAATCATGCTTAATCTCCAACACATCAATGCTTTCTGCAGGATTTAGTCTTCTTGTAAAATCAAACTTCCATCTGTCATAACCATCATCTTCATAGAAATCAGAAACTACATTTTGTTTATGTAATGATAGCTTGTACAATCTAGGATATTTCTCTGCCAGTGTCATGTTATTCAGCCAACAGTCATGCCAAAATTTTGTCTGTTTTCCATTGTTTACCTGCATCCTGCAACAAGAAAATAAAATTAGTTTGGTGTTGGCAATGTCATGCCACATGGTTCTCCCCACAGTTCCAGGAATGTCTGCAGCATAGTGGTGTATAGGATTCCCTTAGAGTCTTCTCACATATTATTCTTCTCCAAAGAGCTTTTGGTTCTTTGTAATATCTCCACAGCCATTTGGCCAATAGAGCTTTGTTGTATCTTCTTAGGATTTTGATTCCCAGACCACCTTTTTTCTTTGACCTACAGACCTTTGGCCAGCCCACCCAACTCATTTTGTTTACATCTTCAGTACTTCCCCATAGAAATCTTCTTATGATTTGCTCAATTCTTTCTTCAACTTTGTAAGGAATCTGAAGAAGAGACATGAAATAAACTGTTACACTCTCTAAAGAGAATTTTATTAGAGTTAGTCTACCAGCCTTGTTGAGATATTTCCTTTTCCAGGGAGCTAGCTTCTTCTCCATCTTGTGAATCACAGAATCCCATATACTTTCATTCCTCCTTGTAGCTCCAATTGGTAGTCCTAAGTACACAGTTGGCAGAGACTCTATACCACATCCTAGCTCCTCTGCTAATGAATACACCAAGTTGTCAGCTCCAATACTTATAATTGAGCTCTTGCTTAAGTTGAGCTTTAACCCTGTTAGCACTTCAAACATGATCAAAACTATGTGTAACCATCTCATCTCCTCCTTTCTTGCACCCAAGAAGATTAAAGTGTCATCTGCAAACTGTAGGTGGGAGATTACAGTTCCGCCTTCAGCTACTTGGAATCCACTGAGTCTTCCTTGCATTACAGCATCCAGAATGAGCTTAGAAAGGACTTCCACAACCAGGAGAAAGAGGAATGGTGACAAAGAGTCACCTTGTCTCACTCCCTTAGATGGTTTTATCAAGTCTGTTGCTGCACCATTTACTAAAATTGAAAATCTTGCATCTGTTACACACCATCTTATCCATTGTATCCACTTTTCACCAAAACCACACCTTTCTAACAATGCAAATAGGGAGTTCCAGTTAACATGGTCAAAGGCTTTTTCCATCTCAACTTTACAAAGAATACCTGGAAGCTTTTGTTTGATTCTGCTGTCAATGCATTCATTTGCAATGAGTACACCATCCAATATTTGCTTTTCTTTAATAAAAGCTCCCTGATTTTCAGAAACTAATGATGGCATCACCAGCTTTATTCTTTCAGCAAGAATTTTTGAAACAATCTTATAAAAACTGCAAATCAAACTCAAAGGCCTAAAGTCTTTAGGAGTTGCTGAGTCTTCTTTCTTTGGTATTAGCTTGATGAAGGAAACATTTAATCTCCAATCTACTCTCCCTTTCTCATGAAATTCATTTAAGGCAGCTTGCAGATCATCCTTAATTACCTCCCAACAGTGTAAGAAGAATTCAGTTGTGAAGCCATCAGGCCCTGGAGCCTTATTCCTTCCACAACTTTTGATTGCTTTATGAATCTCCTCACTATCAAACTGTCTTTCCAACCAATTTCTCTAGAACTCATCAATTATATTGAAATCAAACTTGCTGAAGTTAGGAGAAATAGTGCTTGTAGCAGCAAACAAGTTGGTATAAAATTGTACCAGTTCTTGCTTAATGACTTCCTGATTAAAGACATCTTGGCCATTGATCTCTAGCTTAGTTATACAGTTTCTCTTTCTTTTGGAACTAGCAATACTATGGAAGTATTGGGTGTTTCTGTCTCCCTCCTTAAATCCCTTAGTTTTTGCTCTTTGATATGCCATTATGGCTCTTGTAATTCTGAGATTGTCTAGCTTAACTTCAGCTTCTGCCCTTTCAATCAGTTGTGAGTCTGTAAGAGAGCCATGTTCTTCTTGAAGATTGATGTTGCCTATGTTCTCAGCTAAAAGCTTCTCGTTCTTCTTAATATCACCAAATGTCTCTTTAGCCCATGCTTTTAGAAAGAATTTCAGATTCTTCAGCTTACTGAAAAATATGAAGCTAGGTGTACCAGAATAGACCATTGTGTTCCACCACAGAGCCACATTGTTTAAAAAATCTTTGTGTTTTAGCCAATGATTCTCAACTTTGAAGTAAGAGTTGTTGGCAAAACTTGGAGACAATTCCAGCATTAAAGGGTTATGATCTGAAATGACTCTAATTAGTGCAGTTTGAACAGCATGTTTAAAAGCATTATCAAACCTGCAGCAAAAGAGATACCTGTCCTGCCTACACAGAAGAGGGGCATCATGTTTGTCAGACCAAGTGTAAGATCCTCCATTGAGAGGCAGATCAATTAGAGCATTATCTGCAATGAACTTGTTTAAGAAATCCATGTTCCTCTGATCACCTCCATCCTTGTTTCTTTCAGAGTCAGATCTCACAGCGTTCATATCACCACCAATGCACCAAGCTTCATTGGACCATTGTCTTATCTCATTCATATCTCTCCAAAATTCTTCTCTCAGATTGCAGTCACATGGTGAATAAGCATTTGTATGGACAAAAAGAAAGCCAGTTGCCTTGACTTTGAATAGTAAAGAAATGGAGTTATTTCCAAACCTCTCATCCATTATTTCCAGCTTATTCTCATCCCATATAGTAAGTAAGCCACCACTGTTACCATTTATACCTTGTGATGGAATGAATCTCCACCCAAAATCTGAATCAAACCACATTTGTCTGACAAACCAGCTGCTCATACTTACAATCTTTGTTTCTTGAAGAGAGCATACCATGCATCTATGAGAAAAAATCAAATCCTTTACAGCCACTTGCTTATTATATGCATTTAGACCTCTGATATTCCAGTTTAAAAAATTTTCATTCATTGGTTACCTGCATATTCCCTGATTGCACCTCTTCACCTCCATTGGAGCTAGATGCACTTGAATCACAGCTGTGCTGAACTTTCTCACCAACTGCTATTGCTTCAAATCTGCTTCTATATCTTTTCAGCATCTCAGTGATAAGCAAATCAATTTGTGGCTCATCTTGTTTTTGTATTCCTCCCACTCTGCTACAAAGTTCAACCATTAGTCTTGAAGTGGTGAAAATTACTTCAGTTGAGTCCAGATTCTTGTTTTGGATATCTCCTAGATTTATCACAATCTTGTCATCCTGCAGAGAGAAGAGGCTATTTCTACTGTCCTTTCATTGGACATTTGTAGTTCTTGTTCTTGTACGATGATAATCTAGAGTGATCTGCAAACAAAATATAAGGTTTGAGAACTTCAAGTGAAGTGACACGATGATAATCTAGGTCCCGAGTCATACACTATGGTTCATGGTGCAGTTTTTTTGTTACATTTTTGGGCCGCAATGCACATTTTGGCGTCTGTCTCTGATAACATACGGTCGATTCAAGTTTCATCGCATGGGATTTACATATTTTACCACTAATTCTTAATGAAACATGCATGGTGATTTAATTCACCCATAATCCAAACCCACGATTACTCTCTTAATGTCTCTCATATTATGCGTTAGAAATCCAATTAATCAGACAATCAAAGGTCACTGTTATTAGCACCATAATGGCCGCATACCCACTCTCCTCTATATATATCGAACCCTCAAACACCACTTCTTCCTCCCACATTTCCTCTCTTTATCTCTTGTGATTTTCCTGTTTAACTCACTCACAGATCTTTCAGGCAAAGGCTATGGATCTCATCAACAACAAGTTGTTTCTTGTGTTCTTAATTTCCGCTCTTACGGCCAGTACAGCAACGGTGTCTTCTGCCAGGGACTTGGCGACAGCAATTCATGACCCGGTTAGTCAAAACCTAGCAGGTCGAATCAACGGAGAAGACGGTGATGCTGGCATGGCTGAATGCTTGAATGCGATGTACGAGATACGATCATGCACTAATGAAATTATACTCTTTTTCATGGACGGAGAGATGTATCTTGGTATTGAATGTTGTAGAGCTATTCGTGTTATAACTCGTGAATGTTGGCCTTCTATGCTTACTTCCGTAGGCTTTACTGCCGAAGAGGGTGACATTTTGAAGGGTTATTGTGATGCTTCACTCTCGGCTACATCTCGTTCCTCCCTTGTTACAAAGCTTCCACCAGTACAGACTCCTCCTCCTCAATCACCTTTCTTGGGACCAAGACCAAGTACTCCCCCAGCAGCATAAATAATCATTATGGAATGACTTCAAAGGACCAGTAATTGAATTTAAGTGCTTGTTCTAAGTCTTTTTGTAGTCTTCGTATCTTCCAGTCATGAATAAGCTTATGAAAGCAGTAGCCGAAAACCTGTATCTTGTTAAGTCTCTACTCTTGGTAGTCATTCACTTTAGTTTTCATGTTTGAGTACATACGATGAGAAAATTCATTTACATATAACATATATCTCTCTCACTAAAACTCCAAATCAAGCAAACTCAGTATGGGTTTTGCGCCCTCTGACTTAAAATCGTCATGGATTCGTGAAACTTACAGAAACGCTTAACAAGAACTCTAAAAGCCGGCAGAAATTGGTTGGCCATGTCGGTTTCTAATTTCCAGTGGCAGATTAAGTCCTTCTGACAAAATTACATGAACATGCACTCTAGGTGGCCAGAGCTGGAAGTGATGTACAGAAGTTTGCCAATATTTCTTAATGTTACCATGTACATACATTCCTGATAATGCCGTGAATCGGCACCAGCTCATATAGCTTAAATAGGCTAGGTAACTGTTTGTTTTGCATTTGCTGTTTCACATCCTTTAAAACATTTAAATAAATAAAACTACTTTATTACATAAAACCCCCAAATTCCATTCAAAAAAATCAATAATTGTCATATAGATCAGCTTCAAGAACAAAATCATTCAAAGTGAATTTATAGACAGCCATTTCCTCGTAATCATACATATATTCTTTTGGAAGATCTTGATTCACAATAAAAAAACATTTACAATCATTCAAAGTGAATTGATTCCGCTACCGTTCAAAATAACCCTACAATGACGTGTAGCTTCTCAGACTAGCTAATCTCCATGATTTCAATCATCAATCAATCAGTTCCAGCCCCTTCTTTCATCAGTTTCCAGGGCCATCTCTTGGCAAAAAAGGATGAGGGACACCTTATAAAATTAAAACATGAGAGGAAATATCATAATGCGACTAGGTTGTGGGGTGATCTCCAAAGTGTGTGTAAGGCTTCCCATACAAACCCAGCATTCCATTGATGAAAACAAAAACTCCTCATTTGATGAATAGATCTGAAGAGATTTTCTTTTGTTCAATACCGCCGGCTTGGCCTCTTAGTGGATTTTACCTCTTTCAAAATGCTAGGGCTTCTTATGTTTTTATAGAGAAAGCAAGAAATGTGATTTACCAAAATGTCCTCTAAATCTAAATGAACACCTAATCACTTTTGAGGGACTACATTGTTTGTGGGTCACGGGGAACCGTTTTGATTATAGCAAGTGCACATCAGGTGCCGGAATATAGGCTGCAAAAGAGCACAGTTCCATTCTCACGTATGTCTAGTTTCACCGGTGATTTTGAATGACTTTAGGTGTTTAATTAGCATTCATGGTTGTTAATAAACTTAATTTAGTATTCCCGGGGGTGAAAATATTCAGTCCCATTGAAGAAAAAACGGTCATTTTAGGAGCAAGTCTAGTGTCGAGAACTGGCACTGTTGGGTAGAAATTTGCAGTTGGATACATGTTATCATGAATTTACTAAGATCGACTTGAAACCATAGGAAATGCTACAACACGAAACCTTTGAATGTTCAAATATTAACTGACGATGTTGTATTTGGATACTCATACAAAAGTTGTGCTTCACCTATAAGAGCACTGGGGTGAAGAATTGATGGGTCATTTTTGAATGCCTTTCTCAAATCTGCCATCAGTTCCCGTAATCTCCGAACCGAGCAAGGAATGTGAATGAAATTAATATAGGAAGTGATTGGTGCATTCAGCGTTAGGCATATTTGCGCTTGGGTAATGACGCAGCTAATGAGGTTATAACCGAGGCGCATCGATTGCTAGTTGAAAACTATTTCCAAACCCCCTCCTCCTAGGAGGTCCATCAAGAATTTTTGGAAGGGAAGGGTAACGCCGGACACCATTGACAAGAAAAACATAGTAATTTAACTTTAGTGTGTGACACAATGATAATCTAGGTCCTGAGACAAAATACGGTTCATGGTGTAGATTTTTTGTTACAATGTTTGTGCCGAGATGCACATCTTGGGGGCACAAAGAGGATTTTGGGACTGACAACATATGGTGGTCTACAAATCGCTGCATGTTAACCAGCCAGAAGCCAATGGTGTATGGTGGGATTTATAAGATTTTACTACCAAAAAATTGAAAGATTTTGCTAATCATTACACCCAGAATAATTTAAAACCAGAATCAATTGCTTCTACCAAAATAATACGTAGTGCACGCACATCATTTCCAGGCCGTTAGATTACCAGGGCCTTCACCCCAATCTCCACCTTGTTCCTCCCCTTCAGGTGTTATGTTAATCATCATCAAATGTAGTTTTCTTTCCTTGAGTAAGATGGTAGATGCCTCCATCTTTCCCTATGCCAGCACCACCATAACCCCTGTGAGGGAAGTATCTGTAAGGGTAAATTGAATTGTAAGGACCAACAGGTCTTCCATTGATTCTCCTCCTGGCACCCGGTGGTCTAGCATTAAATTGAAGTGGCACAGCATCTTCAACTGTCAGGGTGAAATCACCAAGTTTATGTCCATTCATCGCAAGAGCTTTGTGGAAAGCTCGGATATCATAAAACTCGATAACAGCCATCCCCTTGGGAACACTAGTGTAGTGAACTGTTGGAATCTCCATCCGTAAGATCTCTCCGCAAGCCGAGAAAAACTCTTCCAGGGAGCTCCGGACCTGGTCATAATTTAAAGAAGGATCAAAACCTTGGACAAATATAGTTTCACGAGCAAAGCCAAGTACAATAGGATGGTCCAACAAGCATTCGCCATTCAACTCAACGGTCTTCTTCGCAGCTTCTTCGGTTGCAAACTCGATACTGCAAAATCCCTTGAGCCGCAAAGGGAAGCGCACATCAACGATCTCTCCAGCCTGTTTAAAGAACTCGATCACGTCAGATTTAGTGGCGGAAGAAGGTAAGTTCTTGGCAGCAAGGGTTTTTGATGCTCCAGTGCTTTCGATTTCAGGGCTAACAACAACTTCTCTGTTACCCAAACATTGGCCATCCAACTCTAATGCCTTGTTTGCAGCTTCTTCAGTTGCAAACTCAATACAGCAGCAGGTTCCCCCTCTATCCTTGTAGACCACATCAAGGACTTCCCCACACTTTTTGAAGAAAGCAATTACATCAGATTTCTGTAAAACAATTGCTACGTTCCTGGCAATAACATTTTTAGATGCTCCAGTGCTTTGCACTTGAGGTGCAGAAAGGGTCGATGGATCCTTCGATGAATCGGTTTTATTCCTCTTCCGTATCGCTTCTTTCTTAAGCTTCAGCCTTGACTTCTTTAGCTTAAACTGCATCTTCTTCAGCTTCAACCTTTTTCGCATTAACTCTTTTGTTTTCTGATTTAACAGCATGCGATAACAGCAGCTACAGCATCAGATCTCTTTCTGTTTTGTTTCCCCCTTTAAAAAAATAAATTCCTTTTTTTTTTTTTTTTTTTTTTTTTTTTGAGTCTGCCAAAGAAAGGAAATCCCTGGTTGTAAACCCATATTCTATGTCCATCGGTACCATGGGCATTCAGGCAGTGACTAGGGAGAACGCACCAGAACACAACAATTTATTTTATTTTATTTGGCAAAGCCCAATTTTATTCAAAACACAAAGTCATTACAGCAATGGGGATCCAAAGTATCCCTTGGACCCCCAAAACGCGAAAAACAAACTAAAAGGCCATGGACAAAAACATGACCCTATTTGAAACCAAGAAAAAAGTCCCACCCCAAGATGGATCTTATTTCAAAACAAAAAAATATCCCAAGGAGCACAGGCCCTAGTTATGCTCCTCCTCATTAATCTTACTAGATTTAGGCCCGTGCTACGCACCGGGCTTTTATATGAAGCATTTCACTACTAATTCCAAGTCGAACATTCTCTGCTTATCACCATCTTTCAATTCTCAAAAATTATTCATAATTTTTCTTTCTAGTATAATTTAATGATGGCTAAACTACATTAAGTTACAAAAACAAAATCTGAAGTTAGGTACGTATAATCTAATGATATTTTTTTATTTTTTTGAAAAATGGGATATAAACACTCTATTATGACTATGATCTCTGTTACTTGATATTGGGAGAAACCACCTGCTGGTCATGTTATATAGAGTGTAAGAGATTGAAGTGTTATTCCTACTAAGCAGTGGAGATGTTTATCATAAAGATCAAATTTGCTACAAAGATTCTTAGTGAATATGCTTAGCAACTTAAATTTGGTCATAAAATGAATGGTGTCGTAGCATTTAGCAATGTACAGGGGTATTGGTATGCACATTTAGTCATCCAGTGCACCTGTCACCTACTCTGATTTAATGAGAGAACTACGGGCGGGCTTTATTTGTATCCTGTAAGGTACAGTCTATTCCAATCTTCATAAATTTCTTCAATTCACAATCTTAGTGAAGAAAATGCACCTGACACTGACGATTATGAGAATATAAAGGAAATTAGCATACTAACTCCATCGCCTCTGCCTAGAGGCAACCATGCTAAATCCTCATATGTTAGCAAGTATTTGCATATGTAATTATTCAGTTCGCAGAACAAAAAGTTAGATGTTTAATAAATCTCATTGCCAAGTAACGCAGGATCATTCATACCTCCTGTTGTGGTATCACAACCTCATACATCTGCACCCATGTCCCAACCTTTTGAAGGTTTCTTACGGTCAATGACACATAGTCTTCTGGTAGCTGTGCCATCACTTGATTCAGCACCATTGCCTCAAGTCATTCAAGGATTTGTACCATCCACAACACCTAGTGGTCCAGTTGTTGTGCCACCTGAGGGAAGCAAAGACAGCACTTCACCATGAGAATACAAAGATTAACGACCACTTAGACTTAACAACACTAAAACTAAAACACAATACATACATCCAGCGAGAGACAATTTTACTACATCCCGCTCGAATATACAGGTTAAATGTTTCAGCATCATATTGGACAGTAACATTTCATCTTCTGCACAACAAAAATTAAAGGATTTTTAAAGAGGAGGGTAATGTCATGTACTTGACATTGCTGGAGTCAAGTACAGGAGTCAAGGCATGTTCTCCTTAAGGGTTGTCCTTCTTGGTGCCGCTAGTATATTAGTTGGGTGCTGTTAGTGTTCTGTTTTGTTTCTGCTTTCATTTCTGTCCGTTAGAAGTCTGCCCTGATCTCTGACACCTGTCGGCTCGAGTCTGGGTATTGAGTTAGTTTTCTGTTTCAGCTATTTAGTTATTGTGAGCTGGGACTTGTCAGTCATTCTGAAAATTAATCCAAACCAGAGAACTTTGTTCTTCTTTTCTTTGCTTAGCTTAGAAACAGGCTTGAATCCTTGTGATTCAGGAGTTACTTAGGCTCAGATCTTCGGATTTGGGAGTTACTTATCCTCTGTATGAAAACTGTTGTGTGAAGAACACAACACTCCGGTTCCAATGATGGTCTTTGTCTGCACAATGATTAGCACGTGAGTTACAGGTCTAGATTTGTTTAATCCAAAATTCAATCTTTCGCAATTCAGTACCTACCGCCACAGTTGGCTGTCCCGGTACAGTCACAAATTGAAATCCTCCTAGGCCAGCGATGGGCGTTGCCTGCAATACGATCAACACGTGTGCCACATGTACCAATAGTTTGAGCCCGAAATTCAGACAATCGCAAATAAATACATACGGCGACGTTTGGTTGTCCGGGTACAGGTAAACAACCCAATCCTCCCATGCCAGCTATGGATCTAGCCTGCAGTTCCTGCAGTATGATTAACACGTGAGCTTTATGCATTTATTTTTTGAACTATGAATCCACACAATAACTATGGTAGACCTACGTTTATAGCTGGTTGTCCTGGTACAGGCAAATAGTACCGCCCTCCCACGGCAGCTAATGATCCAGTTTGCAGTGCCTGAAGCATGATTACCATTTAAAAAAATCAATTAAATGTTCCAGGTACATAGGTGTCTGCCATGCTAGACCGAAACCACCAAAAAACACACACACTCAAAGCCTGTTTTCCCACCTCTCGACGCTCGCGTTGCTTTCGACGTTCCTCCCACCTCTCAATGGCAGTGACAGGCTTTGCCTGCAGTATGTTCCCACGTTACTTGTACGAATTGATCGTGTTAAATTAAAAATTCAGAGAATAAAAATAGCAAACCAACCCGCGAGTTTTTTTCCCCTAGCACAGTGGCAGACTGGAACTGAGCAGCGTCAGCTTGGGATATCTCAGTATTGAATGCTCCTTAGCGTCCTTGTCCCTCTCGCCGTTGTTTTTCGACATCCCCCCTAGTGACAGATACGGATGTTGCCTGCATTATGAAGAAGTCGTGAACTCTATGAACATATTGGTTGCATCTAAAATTAATATTGATACAATTTAGATAAGACCTACTGCCTAAATTGGTTGTCCTGTTATAGGCAAATTGTGAAATACCCCGCGCCAGCTATGGATGTAACATGCAGTGCCTGCAATATGGTGAACACATGAGTTCCGTGATACAATTTTGTTAACCAAATATTCACTGTAATAGCAAACTGAAACATACCTTCAAAGTTGGTTGCCCTGTTACGGACACATATTGTAAACCTCTCGCAGCAGCTACTGAACTTCCAGCACCGCCTGCTCCTAGAGACCCTTGTTCAGCTCGAGGCCGTTTCTCTGCCAACGTTTTCATCGAAGCAACGGATATGGCCTGCATTACCAGCAAGGAACGAATAAGTGTCATCATCGCTCTTTTAGAACAGATGGCATCCAATTAGCGATTTTTAAGTTTTCAAAAGTTAACAATTCTCCAAAAGCAATTTAAAAGATGGCCAATTTTTTATTTTTTTTGAAAAATCCAAAGGCAACATGGCATCCCATCTAATATCCTAAGTTCCTGTATGCAAATTCTGTAGTGAGCCACTACTGTTTCCGTCACCCAACACAGAAATCAGGTGAAATAACTTAAAAAATGCTTACATTATCCAAAATCAGGATAATTCCTACATCTGAACACAAAAAAGAGATCTTGTTTAAGGTTCCTTCTCTCAATAATGTTCATATTATCTACAAATACGTCAAAAAACTGCGGTCAATCAGTACACGGCAGATTCCAAAACCACTGCCCGATCGATTACGTTCATAGAGTCTATATTTCAAATTGTTACACTGTGTCGATCCATCTATTCCCTAATATTATTCTAGACGAAATCACACATAACAGTGGCCTAGAATTGACTACAGAGAATCCACATATTATCATCCTTATACATACCTAATTGGTCCACCTTAAAACATCCAACATAAGAAAAAGCATAAGACATAAGTGTAATTTGACCTTTGCTACTGAAACATCATCATAAAGGATGGAGCGGAACATATTTCTCCTTGTGCAGATGGCGATAAACAAACCTCTACCAAGCCATTAACACCTAACTTAACATGCACACCCTTAACATGGCCTTGAATATATATTTATGTATATGCTGTACAAAACTATGAGCACAATGCAAGAAACTTACCATTTCAACCAGCAACTTCTTTTGAAAAAATCAGCTTCTATCTGCTGTCAATAATCCAATCTGACTAATGCCCCTTTCATGTTTCACCGAATAATTACGATTCCCATTAAAAATGTCAAGTTTTATCCACCGGAATGGGCATCAGAATCTCACCATGCTTGACTCAGTTCTGCAGTTTCTTTCTAGCAATTCCTCAAACAGGTTGTTTGCATGATTCCTTTCCAGATAATGAATTTAATTTGATTCTCTGAATACACATCTCCTTCCCTTCAATTAGACTAATACACACACAGGAAAACAAATTCCAGCCGTCTCCTTCCCGACAACGGTATATCGGCAACACCACCTTTCTCTCGGAATTGGTACACAGCATCCATACCATCCTAAAGCGTTAACAACCGAAGCCATTATCCAGTGATGTATTGGCTTCGAATTCCTCTGTCCTCTTCTAACAACTACCTAAATCATCGAAATCGAAAACAGTTCTTCCTCCTTTCTGAATTGAACGGCAAAAACTGATTCCCAAAATCACGACGCAGTGAACCACTTCTTCTACTTCTCTGTATCTTAGGACAACCATTAATTTCCATGGTCTACAGTTTGTAAGCTCCGATTGAGTACAGGTCGTAAAGAGAAATTTTTTAAAGTATTAATACGCCCAGAAATCACATCTGATTTTGGACACCCAAAGTGATCGTACAGCCACGGAAAAAAAAA
>JAJJMA010324811.1:0-11174 GCA_023529015.1 Papaver nudicaule
TTGAGCCTGTTAAAGTTCAGTTACTTAACTCAGAAATGCTATAGTACCTAGACTATGTTGACCCTTTCATTTATAACTGCCAAGGAAATGAATTAAGGTCTGATACTAACCCTGGAATGGTTGTTGGTCACAGACCAGCAACGCTCAACCCAAACCCACCTATGGGTTGATTTCAGGTAGTGCCGAAAATTGTTAGCCTATTATTGTTAAGATCGAGGCACTGGTTAGACTAGAGTGTTGTCAGTGTCAATGAGTATTGTATTAATTGATTAGCAGGCATGTATTTAAGTTACTTAAACTTCCAGACTCACTGTGCAGGTTGCCACAGATGTTGCATCTCGTGGTTTAGATGTCACAGGAGTTGCTCATGTGATTAATCTCGATCTCCCAAAGGTATGTTTTTCTTCTGCAGTAGAGCGTTTCTTGCTTACCAAGGTGCATCAGTCTGAAGTCCGAAGTATCTTTGCAAGAAAGCTAGAAAAAAATAATTGCCTTTTTTAGGTCATACCTTCATCCCTCGCGGATCACACATTTCCATTGCCTTTTCCAGTATCAGCAATTCAATTTATTTAGTATTGTTCTCGTTTTATCTTATCAAGTACAGTGTCTGAGTTTTTTGTTGTGTCTATGTGGACCGTAGACAATGGAGGATTATGTGCACCGGATTGGAAGAACAGGGCGTGCAGGATCAACAGGACAGGCTACTTCATTTTACACAGATCGTGACATGGTCTTCTTCTGCACTTCTTTAATTTCTTGTTTTAATATCTTCTTTCATTTGTATGAAGTTATTTGTATTGACTTTTCCTTTCTTCTTGTTTGTTGCATTTCATAGTTCCTCGTGGCCCATATTAAGAAAGCTATTTCAGATGCAGAATCTGGAAACTCCTTTGCATTTGCAACAGGCAAGGTATGTTTATCGTAAATATCTTTTAGCTTTTTTTCTTTCTTTTGCTAAACCCTGATTTGGCGCACTCACATATTTTCTAGCATACAGAATTCATGTTCAAAGGCTCTATTTGCATTTCGTTGCAATTTATTTTTGTTATCTAATGATGGGATCAAAATTTGCATGGGCGGGATCCTAGGTTGCAAGGCGGAAAGAAAAAGAGGCAGCAGCTGCTCAGAAAGAAGCGAGAGTTGCATTATCAAAGCTTTCCGTTACTGGTCCAACGTCAGTAAATGTAGAGGATAAGTACAAGTACATGCTTGCGCCCCCTGCAAGTACGAGGAAAGAGGGTGCCGCTGATGATGCTTGGGATGACTAATAAAGACAGCTTCCCCACTTTGCCCATCCAAACCTTAATCGTTACTGACTAATGTTATTTCATGTTTGAGGTGCCCAAGAATCTGGTCAGCAGGTAAGGTGCAAAAGAATTCTCCTTTTCCGTCATGTTTTTTTCGCCGCCTTTGCATTTTACAGACTTCTGATCAACATAATTCTTTCTTTTTTTTTGGTTTAGGTATGAATTGATGTCTCCACTCTCCAGGCTTGGGCTCTTCAAAAGCACATTACCCACTGAATAGTAGAGGAAAATTGGTGTAAGTCCATTGGAAATTGTTGTTCTTTTTTCTTTACTCTCTTAGAATGTAGTTAGCACATATATGGAAGGACATTTTGATCCTTAGGATGTTGTATGAGTTTCTTATAGTCCGATTTAGATGGGGTCAGTGGGTTTCATAAGAAGCTCGCATCGTTTTTAAACTTATAATGTACTCATGGTAGATGGCTATCTCCAAAAGAGCCTCAAGTAATTAACATGATCGTATAAGTCTAGAGAGTGAGCTTTTACAGTGACCAGGTCGCACCTAAATTCTGTAGGAGTTCTTTAAGCTTCTTTTACAGTGACCAGGTCACATCATTCCTTTTTTTGATTGATAAAATTCTGTAAAATATAGAGTCAAGCCATTAAACAAAAAAATAACGCCAAACAGAGAACAAACTCTTCATCTTCCTTGGACCAACCAGAGTTATTTTTGACCTTTTTTCCACCACCACCACCACCACGAGCGCCACTGCCACCACCGGTTGTCTTACGAGGGGCTATAACTTTAGGTGTCTTATTCTTCTTCTCCTTTGCATCTTTTTTCTGACCTCCTTTTTTCCACCATCTCCTCCGCCCGAGCCACTTCTTCACTGACATTAGACCAGACTCTTTTTTTACCTTCTCCTTTCTTCCAGCACCACCAGTAGCCTCAGGGGCTTTAACTTCCATCTCCTTGTTAGGCATTTTTTCTAACAACAACTTGGCAAGTCACCCAGCGCATAAGTAATCGGGTATCCCATGGGCGCTAGCTATTTATATAGCTACAACATAGGTCGGTCAGATTACTAATTACTTCCTTAATTAACATACAATTTTCTTTCCTAAAAGACGACTAGCTTAATTTAGACTTTTCGGACTTTAAATATGCGGTATGACATGGCAGTCGAAGTGGCACCATAAATATTTTGGTATTTCTTAATCTCGAGGCGACACATAGGATTGAAGGATTTCCAAATGGAAAAACTTATTCGACAAAATAGTATACATATTATTTTTTGATTCATTAATTAAAAAGAGTCAAGCTCAGGCCAATAAACAAAAAAGTAAGGCCAACCAGAGAACAAGCTCATCATCACTGTCACCGTCGCGACCGCCACTGCCACCACCACCATCCCTTTTCTTAGGAGGCGAAATAACTTTAGGTGTCTTATACTTCTCCTTTCTATCTCTTTTCTGACACTTCCACAGCCGGAGCCACTTTTTCAGATCACCAGTCTCTTTTTTCACATCCTCCTTTCTTCCTCCACCACCAGTAGTCTCCCGGACTTTAACTTCCATCTCCTTGTGTTCCACACTACTACCGCTCTAGATGTATAACTGACTCTGCAGCATCCAAAGAGACAAGACTATGAGTATGAATTGTTGGTGTGAATTTCTTGCCTGTAATTCCTCTCCAATCTGCGAACCACCAGGTCCGTGCCCAAGTATCGTTGTGTAAACGGTAAATATGTGGTATTTCATATTTATTCATGCCCGAGGAGTGATACACTATGAATTCTCTTCTCATCTTGTTGTATACAACTGTGTCAAAGCATGAGTAGAAATTCCAATGGAGCTGTCTGTACCTTAAAGACACCATTGAGTGTTTTTTAACCCAGCATTTGGTATCATGGTCTAGCCCCCATATGACCACCTCCGTTTCCGACGAAGGATCGAAGAGGCTCAAATCGCCTTCCATCTCAAAAAGTTGAAACGGATCTTTAAAATCTCTTCTGTGCATTGAGGTGGACGGCATAACCACCGTGCTAAACTCCTCGGTTTCTACATTGAATGACAGTATTGAATCCGACAGGCCAGGCTGATCTCCATTCCTCCAGAAATACTGGAAATCATCAGCCACCCAGTAAAAAGTTTTGTCGATGAATACCGGAAATCTTGCCATACTTGGGGGATGAGAGAAGCTGCCAACACTTCGTTTCTGGTTGGTTCGTAAACTAAGAATCTGAAACTCAGCTTGTGCATAGCGGCTGCACACATAAACCACTTCGTACTCCTTTTTAAGTGGATGGAAGTAAAACCCACATACGTATACATGACTTGAAGGGGAAGTAACAATGACTTGTTCTTTTGTAATCGGATTCCAAATACAGAAATACGGTAGACAGTCGTCTGGTTTGCTTCTAAATAAGAGAAACCCATCATATGAACCCCAGAGATCAATTGTGCAGCCGCCTGAGCAATCTGCAGCAAAGGAACTAAGATCCAATCGTGCAGCCTCTGCGCTCTCAGCTTCATCATCAACGAGAAAAAGCTTGATGTTGTTATCAGCGGATTGCTCATGATGTTGTACGACAATGGTTGAACTGGCTCCTCGGCATCGGTCTAGGTGTGTACGCCGAAAGTACGGATCCGTGGTTAAATCATAAAATAGGTCGTTTGAGTTAGTTTGCCACAACTGGATGATGGAATGTGCTGGAAGTCTGCTGAGTATGTTGGCGATGATATCATAAGGAAGATCAGGGATATTAGGAGCTGGAATTCTGTCGAGTACGTCTGTATCGGGGATATGACCCTCCTCGGTAATAGTAATTGCTTGAACGCATTGATCGACTTCTGGTAGCTCTACAAGAGGAGGTGCACAGTTCTTTGCTTTATGTTTTTTTGCATCACGACGACAACGAAAAAGGATTGGAGCCCAAGCAATGCATGGATGTTTAATACCCATTAATTCAGATGAGCCTGAAAGTGATCGATCGTTCAAAAGTACGTAAGATGATGAGCTAGAGAGAGGGGGTTTTGTTAAGACTCCAGAGGAAGGATATGTTAATTTATACAAGTTTGAATTTCTCGTTAGACTAATCCTAAACCAAATAAGAAACACAAACCGAAACAAAATCTATCAGACCACAGAGCACAATCATTATTAGAGTTGTCGAAATTTCTAGAGTATTCCAGGCTTAATATTGTCTGTCAGCCTCGTCTGGCATCCTCGTCTGGCAAGTTTCTTAGTATAGTTAGGAGTCCGAGTTGTACAAGGTCTGGCATCCTCGTCTGGCAAGTTTCCTAGTATAGCTAGGAGTCCGAGTTGTACAAGGTGTGTAACTTAGGAAAAGGACAAGTTCCTGCCAGCCGAACCACGTTAATTAAATCATGTGTTCTTGCTTTGCTTATTCTTCTTTGTATGTTTGCATCTTTAGTTTTAGTTCTACGTGATCCAAAGGACAAGTGTTTGGTGTGATTACTGCTGTAATCCCAACAATCATGGCCATTCTACTCGTATAACTGAGTCTGCAGCATCCAAAGAGACAAGACTATGAGTATGCATAGCCATTGTTATGCTTTCACCACCTTCAAACCCCTTCATTTCATACGGCTTCCAGATACCTGAAAGTAGATTGTAAACATACGGCGGAGAATATTTATTCCTCCAGCGGTAAACTATAAGCTCTCCTTTCGTCTTGTTGTATTCAACATCATTGATGCAGTAGGAATGCCAATGGTAGTCGTGAAACGGCGGAGACGCAATTGTATGCTTCTTAGCCCAACGCTTAGTCTGATAGTTAAGTACCCACAGGAAGGCCACATCGCCTTTGGACGAAGGATCAAACAGGCATAAATCCCCATCCAACTCGAAAAGTTGAAGCACATGCACAGGGGCCACTGGACGATTATCAGATGGCTTGACAGCTTCAATGGTGCTAAATTCCTCGGTTATCATATTGAATGACATGATTGAGTCAGATAGGCCAAGTTTAACGCCGCTCAACATTAGATGCATGTTGACATCGACCCACCAGTAAAACGTCCCGTTGACAGATACAGGCCTCGGTTTTGTGCTGCACGGACCATAATAGTACTTACCAGCATGCCTTGTACGCCTAGTTCGTAAACTAAGAATCAGAAACTCCCACATATCCTCATCACCAGCTACCATACGTGCACAAATCACTTGGTATTCCCTCTTAAGTGGATGGAAGTATAATCCACATATTCTAATGTTAGAGTAGTTGCAGTTTTCCGGCTTAGAAGTCACAATTACTTGTTCTTTCGTAATTGGATTCCAAATACACAAAAGATCTAAACCAATGTCGCTTTGAAATATAAGAAACCCGTCGTAGGAACCGTACAGAACAACCGAGCCCTCAGAATTAGCATACCATGGAGTAATATCTAGCCTTGTAGCCTTGACGTTCTCAGCTTTACCAGCAGCAGCATCGCAAAGAAAAAGTTGGATGTTATTGTCAGGGAAACACGTACGAGATTGCACAACAGTAATGGTTGGAGTAGCTCTGTCTAGGTTTGTGCGCAAAAAGTAGGGCTTTGTGGTTAAGTGATACAGTAAGTCATTCGAATTAGTTTGCCAGAGCTGGAAGACGCACGTTGCTGGAAGCCTAGTAAGTATGTCGGAGATGATATCATAAGGAAGATCAGGGAGAGGACGACGGACCTTCTCAATTGCTCGAACACATTTATAGACTTTCGGAAGAGGATGTGCACAATCCTTTACTGGAAGTCTAGTAACAGGAGGATCAAGGATAGGACGCTCCTCGCTTGGTTGAACATGTTCATAGGCTTTTGATAACTCTGTATAAGCACAATCTTTTGCTTTCTTTTTCTTTGTAAATAAATCACGACACTTACCCCCGAAGAACTGAAATGCATAGATGTTTACCCATTCGGTTAAATCTGGAAAATTAAGATTGAAGAAAACAAAAATAAGATCGAAGATGAAAGAGAGACAGAGGTTTGGGTTTGGGAATAATATGTTTCTCTCTATAGCCGAATTACAAAAACCAACCAAGAAACAAATTCAAGGAGTTTTGAGTTTTATAAAAAAGACTCAGATTCTTGAGTCCTAAAGAGAATCAAACACTTGCACTTTTGATACTAAAATTACCAGAAATACTGTAGAAGAAGCTATTAAACTGACTTGGGCAACTGCTGGTTACTGATACTACTGGGTCGGCGACCCTTATCAGGCCCACCAATGACACCCCATGTCTCGAATTGCCTCTGCCTAGCTCTTGCCCTGTCTTTCTCTTCTTCGGATTTCGAGGAGAAACAGTATGGGCATGAAACTCCATATTCCCATTCTGGAGCTTCCATGTCTGCGTCACTCACGGGTTGTTTACATCCATAGCATAGCTTGAAGGTTCCTTGAGCTAATCCATGCTCAACCGAGACTCTCTTGTCGAAGACGAAGCACTCTCCCTCCCAGAGGCTTTCTGTTTCTGGAACTTCCTCTAGATACTTCAATATCCCACCTTTCAAATGATAAACCTGCCAGCCAAACGAAAAACAACCAGGAAAACTCAAATTTTAGGTGAATACGAGATACAATTGCTAATTCAAGTGAACAACTTTGTTTAGAAAACAAATAGTTGGCTGCAGGAGTTTCATTTAACTTGTAAAAAATTAAGAGTTAGTGTTACGCCTATTGAGATGGAAGAACTCAGTTGGATACCCACCTCTTCAATGCCCTTGCTCATGAGAAAACTTGAAGCTTTTTCGCAGCGAATCCCACCAGTGCAGTACATTGCAACCCGTGGTGGAATTTTTCTTTCCTGGTCACTGAATTCTTCTTTTCTATCTTTATCTGGCCCATCAATCTCTGTCTGCTGTTGCCCACCATTAGAGGCAGCTGGTAACAAATTATCATCCACCCAAGACGGGAATTTACGGAAGGCCGTCGTACATGGATCTACAGCTCCTTTAAACTTCCCGATCCTAGTCTCATACGAATTTCGTACATCAATTACTATCTGCAGGAGTTGAATGGCAACAAATTTGAATTACATGTATAGAGTTATCAGGGCAAATGTTCAACAAATGGATTACATAACCAGATTTTAAAAGCTATATCACTCACAGTTTCTGGGTCACCGATCAATTCATTCCATTCCTTTGGGTCCACGTACTTTCCGACTCTTTCGATGGGTGACACTGATGGCATTCCAAGAGAAACAATCTGGCCAAACAGACATGCCAGAGAATAAGATGTCAACCAAATAAAACTATTCTGAAAAGGAAGCAAGGTAAATGGGTTGTTGTTTGTGAGTACCTCTTTCTTCACCTTCACTCGCACGTGATCCCATCGAAATGGTGCATCTTCCCCTGCTCCAAGAGGGGAACTGCTGGTGTGTCCATGATGGATGGCTTCTTCCTCAGGACTTACTGGAGATTCGATCTGTCTTAGACCTTTCAACCGGTCATCAGCTTGTATGAAACCGAGAACTGTTTCCACCGATTCTCTTATCCCGCAAATGCTCCCATTGATTCCTTCAGGTGCAAGAATAATACCACCTGAAACACGCTGAACAAGATCAGCTTGGTGAGGGACAAAAGACAAGGTGAAAGCACACGTAAGTGTCACAGATTATATAAAAAGTTATAACAAACCTAAAATGTAACATCACATTATACACATTAAAAGCAACAGCAATGTTCCAACTTTAAGACCAAGCAAGCCATAGTTGGAGTTTTCAATCCATTTTCTAAAGTTGGTTAGCTAATGAAAATGAGAAGCAACTTGATATAGTGCAACTAGATAACAATCGTGCTACGTAAATCAAGAGAAACATGAACTCATGGCAACAAGTTTTCCTTCTTCGCACATCAAGGATAATACCGAAATCAGATTTCCTATTTGAGGTGCAAACGCACTTCACTGGCAGCTGACAACCACTGGAGACTTCACTGTTAAATCTGCCTATTCCAAGTTACTTATCAATGCTTAACCTCACCTTTTCACTACAAAAAAAAAACAATAAATAACTCTCTTTATGGCATCTGAAAATGTATATAAAGTCGATATGGAAATTCTTAGAAGGAACTCTTCAGGTTACCCATCACTAAAGCAGATTTGACCCCTCCATAACACATGTCTCCTCTGACCGAGAGAAACTGTCAAGATCTGTTTCGTTTGGTCTCTTCCCTACAACTCCAACCAGCTCAGAGTTTCTCTACATGGCCATAAGAATTTCCTCACCACTACAGACTCTACCAATACTACCACAACACTCGCTACAACAACAATAGCAGCAGGGTTCATCTGGAAGCAAAAATGTAAAAAAATTCTCCAACAACACCTTCCCTTCCCTGCTGCAACTATAAACAAGATGGAATTGTCATTCTAACACATCTACATGTTCTGATGCACCCTATACAACTGCCAATGTCACTGTTGGCATTGATATTCTACTACTCCTAATCTAATAATGAGCTTTGCAATCTTCTTCAGTTAGGTATAGAAACCCAATCAGCATGAAACACTCGAATTTTACAAAGAATCAAAATTAACAATTCTGAAAAGCTGAAAAGAGCAATCTTTATGGTCTACAAAGAATCAAAATCCAAAACCCAGGATGACTAATACCCAGACAAACCCAATAATCAAAAGGAATAATCAATTTCACAAAACCCCTAATTCAAAAAAAAAAAAAAAAAGACTGACCAGTTTTTCGCATAGATTCTTCAATGGCTTTCGAAGCTCAGCATGGTCAGGAAAATCAGCAAACTTGTAGAACGAAACAACTACAAGAGGATTAGGAGGAAGACCTTCAGGAGACGATTGAGAGGTAGTAGTAGTAGTAATTGGAATAGTCTGATTCGAAACCCCATTAGTAACAAAGGGTTTAGAGAATGAGCTAAATTGCTGTTGGTGTTGAGAGATGTTGTTATTAGGGTTAGAATTACAAGGGAATGACATCGGAGGAAGATGATGCTGAGGTTGAGTGGAAGAAGGAGATGAAGAAATCTCAGCAGATGTGAGTTTCATTGTTGCAGATGAAGATAACATCCTCCTACTTCTTCTGCTCAGGTTCAGGCCCAGACCCAGTAGTAGTATTACTGGAGAAGAAGAAGAAGATCTTGGGAACTGGAAAAGGAGAGGCAGCAGTAATGGAGATGTCGCTTGCATCTACTCTCTCTATCTCTACCCAGAGCTTGCGATTATAATTTACAGTACTTCTCTACACCCACCGTTTCTTTTTCATAGGCTGGCGCATTAGGCCTCCTGGGCACATTGCAGCCGAGGCACTCACCCTGAGCGCCTAGGGCGTTTAGGCGAGCCACCAGCGCCTCCGACGCCTTTGGCACGAGAAAGTGTGATCAAATTACTTTTGAATGGAATCAAAAGGTAATAAAATCATGGCAGATGTCGCTCTATTACGGTGGTAAATTTGTCGAACTATAATACATCAAACTGAGTTCGGAACTCCTCAACACCAAGGTGGAAGTTGCATTTTGTTACCGACTGATTTTGGGTCATTCATTTCGAAGAGAGACTCCGTAAAAAGACGTAATATTACAAAGGTTTGTGTGAAAAATGCATAACTTGTACGCACAACAAATAATATTATTATTTAGTAGTATAATTACATTTATGAAAGAATGAATAGATGTAAGGGTTACAACTTCCTCCATGTGAAGTGATATTGTACACAAAATAACAGCATAC
Organism: Papaver nudicaule; assembly: GCA_023529015.1. Taxonomy (NCBI): domain Eukaryota; kingdom Viridiplantae; phylum Streptophyta; class Magnoliopsida; order Ranunculales; family Papaveraceae; genus Papaver; species Papaver nudicaule. The sequence continues at coordinate 9,946 of JAJJMA010324811.1, forward strand.
ATGAATAAAAAATAAATTGCCCTCCAGAATAAGGGTGACAAGAAGATATACCAAATGTCCAACGATTGAGTCAGGCATTTGGTAGTTGTACAGATTTTTCTGATACGGTGAAAAAGATTTTTCTTTCTTTACGCCTAGTTACCCAGGTATCATGGGTAAAAAAAAAAAACTCTACTTACAAAGAGGTTTAAAAAAAAGAAAGAGTAAAACGAGAAAATTAATCAAGATTAGTTAGTCATGGTAGTGGTAGTGCTGGTACTGTAAGTACCACTGCCAGTCATTGCAATCATCATCCTCAGTAGATTATCGTCAGCCGGTGGAGATTCTCCCAGCTGCATGTAAGTAGAAGAGGAACTGCCACTGCTGATGTAAGGATATGGAGGAACCATTGTCGAGGAGGATGATATTGTGTTGCTGGTAGTGCTTGTGTTACAGCAGGAGTGGTGACCGTAGTACGTTACTTCAAATGTGTTAGGGTCGTCATCGAGTCTCTGGACTTGCTTCTTTGCTTCGCAGCCGTAGAAGCTCTTGTGAGTGCACCTGTAGTAACCCCTGATGCATGAGACAGGTTAGCTGATCAAAATCTGCATAAAAACGCTCATAGGAGTCTTGTTGGAAGCACGTACGATGTAATTACCTGGGGAAGGATGAGCCAAGAATCTCTTTCTGGCCATACTTTCTCCAAGTAAATCCGTCGTCTGGTGGAATCTCCAGATTTCCCATGAGCGGACCTGCTACTCTCACTGTATGCTTCTGGGCTCCATCTTTTCTGAAGGGTCAATAGAAAGAAATGTTGTTAAAATTTGATGTTAAAGTGCATACTGTTCGATAAGAGACTCAGCAAAAACATATATCCTCACCTCTTCCGCGCTCTTTGGACCGCGACTGCTGGATGCTTACCAGGATCTGACCCAACGTTACTTTCATACTGCTGTTGCTGCTGTAGGTAATACTGATGATCTTCTACTGCGTTAGCCATACTGTTACTGCCTAATAAACGCGCTACTAACGCATGGTGGCCGGTATCCTCCTGAGCTTGTACATGTTCAAGGACCTGTGTAGTATAAGTAGATCGCAACCACTCCTGTATATTATCTGGTGTGGTTGTCCTTGCAACAACACCATGCGGTTCTAACAACGATAGCTCTCCGTAATCAACCATCGGATGGTGGTGAAGTTGAGGAGGAAGGGAAGGAAGTAATAAAGGAGATGACATAGACGACATGGAT
>JAJJMA010324823.1:0-12386 GCA_023529015.1 Papaver nudicaule
AGTGTCTAAAAACCAAACCCATCAACTAAATTGGAACGGAGGAAGTAGTATTTAGGCGCCTATATTGCTCTACTTAGCCAATAATAGGGTGCCAAAATACTAGGGTACAAACAGATACTCAGACAGACATTACCAATGATATGGAATACTTTTCACACACTAATCTTCTATCTATCCAAATTTTGGAATAGATACACACAAACACTACCGCATGCGTTGTAAGAAGACTTATAAGAGTAAAGAACAAAAAGTCAAAGCGAATGGACTAAAGCTTGACCATCACAAGAAAAAGATCTCCATCTCAAACATAACAAAACCATGACCTTATCATCTTTCTTCCACTAGTTTGCTTGGTTCAACTGTTTAGTAATGGCTTCCACGGCTCTTTTTTTTTTTAATCGTAAAGGTTATATTAAAGTTGGACCGAAGCCCACTACCTACAAGCCCAGGTAGCTAGGCAAAGAAATAAAGAAAAATCCCCCCAACCCCGATGCAGACGAGTTTCGAACCCAGATCACTGGTATCACCACCAAATGACTTTACCACTGTACTACAGTGACATCTGCCACGGCTCTTCATTTCTTGTCTCATCAGAAACCTCTCAACCACATCTACACAAAGCCAACATCACTAGTTACTGCAACTCAGACAGATATGTTAGCCGCTGGCAATCGTTTCACCTGCCTTAGACACATCAAATATACTGCGAATTCAACTCCTCCAACGATTGGCAATTTCCCGGACCCAAATTCAGAACTGGAAACAGAAAATGAAAAAGAAGAGCAGTTAGACATAGAGAAACGACGGAAATCCGAGATAATCCGAGACGGGAAATCTAGACTGGGTTTAGTGAAACCTGAGCCCAAGAATTTCGAGATAGGATGGAAGAGAACCAAAGAGATATTGGTAGAGAAACCGAAGGGATATGTAATTTCAGATTATCTTGAGAAACTGGAAGGCTTAATGGAGAGAGGGAATTTTGGATCTACAGAATTATTGGCAAAAACTGGAGAGATAGTGGCGGAAGCGGCAAGAGAAGAAGCAGAAGTCTTAAAAGAGGAAGGAGTAGATGACCGATTGATTACAGAACTGTCAAGGGTTTTGAGATTGATGGAGATGGATCTGGCAATGGTTAAAGCTTCTGTGAAAGAAGAAACTCTCATGGAAAGGATTGAACAGGCTAAGGCTAGGTGCAGGCAGGCCGTCCTTGTTGCTAATTCCTTTTAATTTATTTTTCCATGGGAATCTGTATTTTAGCTAAGAAAAATGGACATCAAAAGACTGGTAAAAGAAAGAACTACAAATTGCTCTCTTCTTTTCCTGATCTACTGAAATTAGAATCTTGTTGCTGATGGTATCCGAAATAAGAAATCCATCTTTTATCTGAAGTTTATGCTAAGAATGATAACCCATATCAGAAATGGAACTGAGTTAATGAAGACCTGAAACCCCTGAACGGCATTCTTTTAATTTTCTGATCAGAGGTTTTAAATTACACCCCAAGGAACTTGACAATTATTACCAGAACAAAGAGATTGGACTTTACATATCAGAAGAATAATTAATATTGCAGTATACCTAATCAGTATCCAGATCCAACTGCTCATCACTATTGATAGCTCGGTCTCGCAGGTCGCCATCTGATTCGTCTGCATCAATATTACCATCTTCGCTCTCATACTGCAAAATACATCATAGCGGAAAATAATAAGTGATCGCAGAGGCAAATCAATTGCTAAAAAACAGAACACCGGGACTTCATGACCAGTAAATGATAATTCAAGTTTGTGCTGATACATACTCCAAGAAATAGCCTGTGTGGGAAAATGGCTACCTAATGTTGAGTGACTCAAGGTGGACCAAGAAATACAAACGGGAACGCAACTAACCTGAATGTAAACATCTTGACGGGGTGGAGGTGGTGGGGGTGGAGGAAGTGGAGATCTTTCTTTTTCTAACAATCCCTTATCCACACCATTTGTCGTAGCCTCCACTTCCTCAATCTTCTCATCCATATCAATTGGGTCGGTGACTTCATCAACTGCATGAGCAGCCATACTGGTTGAGGGCAACATATGTCCCGAGTCTACACCCTTGGCCTACACACACCAACGAAAGAATAAGGTTTTCCTTTTTTTTGGCGCAAGCAACCTCTAATATAAAGACATCCACACAAAAGAGTCAAATTTACACCAAAGGGACATGAGAAGAGCATACTACAAAAATAAGATTTGGTTGAACACCTTTTCAAGAGACGCAATATCGGAAGGACCATTCTTTCTCCTCTTACTCTTCTTCTCCATCCCTTGAGATCTATGGCGTTTGCTTCCCACCATGTTTTTGTTCACTGAATCACCTTCCTTGAGATTGTTTCCTGACTCTGAGATCCCATCCCGCTGAGTGAACTTCTCTAATCTAAATGGCTCCGCATGAGACTTCTTCATATTTGCTGTGATAAGAGACACATGTTAACATAACTGGGAAAGTAAGGTGCCTATGAGTTTATATGCAGAAGCATGACTGATCATCCTGTTTACAAGTCTTTCTTCTACTGATTAATATCCTTAACAACATGAGGTTACTCTAGCAACTGCATAAGTTAAGATTCTCCTACACATATTATCCACCAGCTAGGCTGGGCTCAAACATCAACATCTCCTTTAGGTAGTTGGATCATTTACAAATTACCACTTGCATAAGGTGCTAATTAATGTAAACTTTATGGGATACCTTGTTTTGCTTCAGCAACCCCAAGACTACTTTGCAACCTTTTCTTGAATGGAGGCGCATGATTTTGCAACTCATTTCTTGGGCTCAGAGCATCATCCTGGTTAAATTCTCCATCACTACCAATATGGAGACTCGGATCCTCTTTGTTTCCACTAGGTCTTGCAGCATCAGAAGCTAACTGATCTCCCAACTTCTGAAGCCAAGCTTGAGACCTTTACAAGGATGTCCACATGACTAAGAAATTAATAAAGGAAAAAAGCAAAAGGAAGCATCACATATATATGTGCATACCAAGAAATAATAGCATGATGATAGAAACTTACTTCTCAAGTTCTTCTTGTGCTCTTGAATAACGGACGTGTGCTTTAATGAATTTCTTAATTTTTGAAGTTACCCTAAGATAGAAAAAAATGCCCAGCCAAATTATAGGTAAAAAATAATTCTCCAACTTATAACTTACGTGCAACTTTACAATTAATTATCTGAGTACCTTTTACAATCTTCTTGTTCCTTGCTCAGGTGGGCTTCAAGCTCCTCGTTCCTAGTAGCAAGGTGTTCAGCCTGTCGGATCCTCTCTTCCATGTGGATCTTAACATGAAGAGAACGAGAACAAGTTCAACTGTTTATCAGACTCAAATGTTGTGCTCTAAGTCCAAAATTACATCCAAGTACATTTATATTTAATCTTGACTCGCACCATCAAGATATCCAGTAACTGTGGACTTACCTCCAGTTGGTTTTTGTGATCATCAAGCCTGCCAATAGCCAATTGCAGGTGCTTAACCTGCACATTTCAAAATAAAACGGGAAAATAAGTTGACTAACCTTTAGACAGATAACTGCAAAATCCGTCTTTACGAAAGTTGATATTTCATGGTAACTTCAAACCTGCTGATCGACATCATTCCCACCATGGGGTCTCTCTTTACCTCCTTCACCACTATCAAAGTTCTTGATATTTCCAGAGGAATGAGTTTGCCCAGCCAAATGTTGATTCCACCTGTCAGTTTCTCTCAATATTAATCATCCAAGAAAAAATTTAATTCCGTAAAGCATGCCAACTCAAAAAATATGTGATGCAAAGAAGCTACAAACTTAAATTCACACCTAACCCAGCCAGTGAGAAATACTAATAAAACAGGCCCTTAATGTACTCAAAAACGGCATACAGAATGTTGGACTTTGGAAGCTTTCTGAAGTCTACAATTCGAATTTTCAAAAGAGACAACCTCAACAGAAACAAATTTTAATCTAATATAAATACATGCACTAATTCAAAAGAAGTTCTGTAAAGAGCTCATGCTAACTTACCTCTTTTTTACTGGAGACCTTGGAGGACTGTAACCTGCACAATTTTTTGCAGCAAGACAAAACATCAAGCAAACTCAACTATAAATCCTTCAAGAAATGGTCATGAATCTCTAACAAACAAAAACCTTCAGCATAACATACATATGAGTTATATTACCTCTATTAAAGTGATGTTGCTTCTGACCATGAAATGAATTTTGGTCTCTAGCATCTCTCGCAGGGGAAAATCGTCTTTGAGGTGAATGCCTTCTTCCAAGCCTATCCCTCAAGTCATTGCCTCTATATTCTTGCTGACCTGAATAAAAAATATTTAAAATCGGAAAGGGAAAACTTTCGGCTTCATTTTTCTTCTAAACGTCAATAGGAGACCAATTAATTTACATGAAAGGCTAAGCTTACCATTACAAGAAGCAATATGAGAATGAGAAACTTAATAATGAATAGAAATAGTGCCTCCTTGTCAGTTCCAAAGGGGGTCATAGAATTAGCACCTTCGATATAAGTAATGATATTTGATTATGCCCGTGTTTGAGCTTATACAACGGAGGAAACCCTTCGAATATCAAGGACAAGGAAGCAAGAAACAGAGAAAAATACTCGTCATGACTTTCTTCGTAAATAAGAAAATATCACAACGGCGGGTAACAAGATTCTCCCTGCTGCCATAACACATGATTGGTAACTTCAACCTCCACGCAGTATAATGTGTCTATTTTAACCAAATTTTCCATATAAATCTGCACAAGTTCTCCATTGAAGAAATCCAATTTCTTAATTATCAAGGAAGACACATTATGAAGAGTACTCCATCACTCTGAGCTGCATGTATGATTTACTATGAAACGTTTGGGCATTGAACAACACTATTCAGGAATCCCTAGCTTTTATGATAAATACATAGACCCTTTCTGTTTCACGAGACATTATCTCCAAATCAATTTCCCAAGGGCATGTAATCAAAATCAGAAGTAAGAACAACCACCTCACACAGCCCTTAGAAGTGCAGTAGGTATCAAGCAATATTAGCCTTGTAGTGATGAATGGAATACTCATGCCGCTGATATAGTATTAAATATTATGTTAGAAAGATAATCGCATGCACACAATATTTCCTTGTAATCCAAATAACCAAGGTTCTTCCACCGATAATCTGTAATAATAAATTGATATTAATCTTCACTTGCTTCCTGCTCTAACTTATGCAGAGAAAGTTCAAAAACATATCTGAATGGAATTCCAATCCCTCAACTCTGTAAGAAAATACTCTTAAAACAAGATCGGGAAGTACAAGACGAAGGAAGGAAACTTTTAGGCATATCTACGCAATAAATATGCGCAGATCTTGAAGAAACCACACCGAAGTTAACATATGAGTCTCTACGCAGAACCTAAATGACGAGATAATGAATTGATATATTTACGAGAACGAATCTAGAACTAAAGATCACTTCATTGAACAAGGCGGTCTAACATCCATCCATCTGTATCTTTTGCATATTCCATGAAACATTTTCAATCTATTCCTTGCCATATCGGATTTCAGTTTTGAAAACTACAAATAGCATTGGAAGATAATCAGGTTACCAATTTAGCTCCATGAAGCACGTGATTCAATACCGAATAACACCAACCTATTAATTTATATGCAACTTGCCTACTACTAAGAAAGATATCCTATACACGCGGAGTAATAGGTAAGCGGACCAGACACCCTATAGACAGGATGTATAGACCTGCCAAACCAGTCTCCAGTTCTGTATTCAGCAAGCATTTTGAACTTGTCATATGTAACTAATCCACTATTTAGTAACGGGAAGCACCTCATCATCTAGTTTCCATTTTCAATCGTGCCCTAAATCTTTATGTGTATGTGTATGTGTGTATGTATATATATATATATATATATATATGTGTGTGTGTATACCCTAACTCTTACTGAGCATCTCATCTCTAGTTAACAGTTACTACTTAATGATGAATAGCAAAAACATCTTAATAAACAACTTAATTCCACATAAATCCATAGAAATTGCTTATAAATTTGATGTCAAGATAACAAAGTTTCTTACCATTAAAAGGACCAGAAAAAAATCGCCTAAGTTCTTCATTTCCATGTGCGAATGAACAATTCTGACGCGAACAATGTCCTCTTTGAAACAACACACAAATCCTCGTCTTAAAATGCTTGCCCCCATCCATCACTTGCTACAAAATCTGCTTGCCTCAGCGATTCAAAACTTCTGAAGAAAAAATTCGTGAAGTTATATAATTACTCGTGAAAATCCTGATTTAGACGCATCATTGAGCAAAGTCTGGCTAATAAAGCATAAAATTTAGGGATTAGGGTTTCTGTTTGAGAAGCTGAAATAATTTTGTAGGAGAAAAATCAAATTTATTGAAGAACGATCTCAACTATAAACCCTAGAGAGTTGGTTCTACAAATAGACAGTCGATTGTTATAGCACGTGCGGTTATCTTAAAATATTACAGCACAGCTATTAGGGTGTGTGTGAGAGACTGGGACTCTGGGCGTAATGTATGTAAAACCGTCCTGGCTATATGGCTTAGTCGCTGACCAGATTTAGACAACTGCGCTCTCGGGGCAAAGGCCATGGATTGGCAATAAGCATTGGGCGGATCAGGAAGAGACGAGTGGATCAGGTAAGGGCGTGCAGATCACTACGACCCGCAGCTCGGATCAGGGTGAGCCTCTCAATGGCTATTTCAGATCAACAGTCATATTTGATCAACATTTATTTTAATTTCAACGTATATAAACTTCAACTCAAAGTTTTAAACATCCACACCAACCTCACATTTTTGCAAAATTTCATCAAATTTCTAAGAATATGTCACTTATTTTGATGGATCGTAATTTGCAAAATAATGAGAAGAGGATATGGATGATGTAATCTTTATCCATCAGCAAGAAATGTACATACAACAGTTGGATCAAATGGATGATGATTCAGACGAAGATAGAAGGATTCGTGACACTATGATGCGATTACCGAGAGCTCCAGAGCCAAAAGTATTAATGTCAAGGAGATGGACGTGGAGATTTCGAGAAAAACGACACCAACAAATGATGCGTAATTATTTCATACAGGTGTGTACTCTGATGAAGCATGCCGCGCTTTTTGGTTGTAGTGTTACCGAAAAACTTTGTTGTGTAAATCCTTTGTTCAACAATCAACATGATACACGTAATGTAAGGATCCAGAAGCATGTCAATGGCTATCGACTGGTCAAATGACATTTACGTCGCATAATGATTTAATTAATGGAACTTAAACACTAAATTTTAGTAATTAATGGAATCAGAATTTGGATAATACGTAAGTACCATTAGATAGATCTCGAAAAATTATACAAAATGGACTATTAGAGCGTGTCACGTGGATACTGAAAGAAGAAGATATGACGCCCGGGAGATCGACACACGCGAGTCTTTTTACATTTAACCTTGACCGACTCTGACCTATATTAACTTTAATTTAATTTAATAGATCTTTTGAGGGATAGATTTCCAATGCTAGGAATCGATTACCATTGGCTAGGAATCAATCTCCCTGACTTGCAATCGACTTCTCCTTGTGAGAGATAGATTACTCAAGTTAGAAATCGATTTTCTTTTTGTGCAATCGATCTCCTAAGGGTTGCAATCGATTTCCCTAACTAGGAATCGATTCCCCCCTTCAAGAGATAGATCACCAATGCTTGGAATCGATTTCTCTTCTTGAGAAATCGATCACCCATGTATGGAATCGATCTCTTGCACCATAATTCTTTTTTTGCTGAACAATAACTTTTCATTGATGCAAAAAGATTACAAAGGAAGGAATACAAAAACTCCAAAAACCAGGAGACTAAAAATGACACAGAAAACAACTAAGTGAACCTATAATAAGCCTTATCAGGCATTTTAATGCTCTTCAGAAAAGTAGGCTTATTAACATATCTATTCACAGTTCCTCTTGGCAGAGAAACAACATTTTTAGCTAATATGTCAGCAGAGAAATTTATTTCTCTATAGCTATGCACAAATCTCCACTTATGAATACTATTGTAGATGACATTCCATCTAGTTATTGCAAACCAGGGAATATTGTTAGAGTTGAAGGCTAATGACTGCCTTAGAATCAGTTCTGAAAATGACATCCCTGAAGCCTTCTTTGCCCATTCACCGCCATTAAGCAAAGCCAAAACTTCTGCAACATAGTTAGTTGCCACACCTAAACCACCCTCAACTGCAATCAACACCTCACCAATACTATTCCTTCCAATGAAGCCATAACCAGCATCTCCTGGATTTCCCCTAGAGGCTCCATCACAGCAAACCAGAACTTGTTCACCATTTGGCAAATAAAAGAATATTTCATGTACCTTCATGCTCTTCACTTTTCTGGGCTTCATGCCAAAACTTCTAAGAATTTGTACGTCATAAGCAGAGTTCCACATATCCCTCTTCATTCTTATCTCATGTTCACCAGTGAGTTTTGTCAGGGCATTGTCCGGTCAAACCCACTAGTGTTGGTATGTCAAGCTAGTTCAGTTTTAGGTGTCAAAACACAATCTTGATTTAGCCTACTAGAGTTTAGATTTCAGAATTGAGATATAGACAAAGTAGTAGAGACCTTGAAGACGAAGACTATTAAGACAAAGAAGATATCAATTATTCTTCATCGACAAAAGGTTAGTAGGAGTTATGACTTTTATGGAAATTCTTTTATTCTACTTATCTTATCTTTCGAAATAGTCGGCTACTTTAGTAGAGATACTAATAGCGATTGAGATTGTATTCTTGTCTACATAACCATGTGTTATGTTAGTATTGGTTCCCACGAATACTAAGATTACAAGATGCGTGAGATAGATTCGATACCATTTTTCCATAGCAATGGTTTGCTTGCAAATCACTTGTAGGATATGGGTGAATCTAAAGGAGTACTCTTGAGCAAGAGTCCAGTGGATTATAGCTGAGGGCGTAATAACACGTCTAAGTACTGGCCCAGCCCAGAACTTCCAGCGGATCCAGTTAAACCTTAATTCTGAACAACGGCGGTTCACGAACCGGTTCGTGAACAGTGACTCCGGATTTTACTCCTGAGTTCCAAAACATCAATTTGTACACGTACATGTACGTGAACCACAGATTCGATGAATTTAGCCGAATTCAGAAGGACGGTTTTTGAACCGTCCAAGTGAATATTCTCTGGAATTTCACACGGGTTAAACTTCTGACTCCTTTATCTCTTAGTTGGACTTGGTTATCACGAAAATATCTTCTGTGGTCCATCTAACGATTCTCAATGTGTCAATAAGATAAAGATTATCTCTGGTATGTTGGATATCAATCTTGAAGTGATTTTGAGCTAACAAATCACTTGGCAGATAAATGATAAAGATTTCCAATTGAGATAAATCTAGGTTTCTTTGTGTGCAACTCAAGTAACGGGTTCGTTTTACACGGGCACTTGCTAAACTTGCGGAACAAGTAACTAGTTGCTTTATTCCTAAGCAACCTATCTTATTGAGTGCTGATAGAGGGTTTCAGAACGAAAACCACAAGCATCAAGCATACTTGAAGTTTCTCTGTGGAATTGATCATAAACTCTTTTCACTTAGGTGAAAGCTTGTTGTGGTATATTCATCCTCTATTAAGTAGCAGTTCCTCTGTGGGATTTACCTAACGACTATAAAGACTTCTTGAGAGTTGGGAAGCACATGTAGGAGATTGATACCTTAGTGGTTGAAATCGGATTAACCTGTAACCTTGGTTTCCTTATTACGTTCTTGTCTATTCTACGGTCCTTCTCTTCTGCAATAAGGCCATTCAAGAACTGATACGCAACTACATGGTTTGAAGGAAGCAACGCAAGGCTGCACGACGTGTTGTAACTTGTAAGACCCAGATAACTCCAATTGCATAAGTTTCTTAAGTGATTCTTTTTACAATTGAGGTAGAGACAAGTTTGGCATTGATTACTAGGTTTTCAGCGTAAGCCCAATCTTGTAAGTAGATTTACGTATGAGCTGGAGCAATCCGAAGGAAGTCGCTTTACGTATGTCAAACTTATAGAGGACATTTCAAACATACAGTTGATAATTGAGGTTGCAAAGCTGGAATTATTGACACAAGCCTTTAACAACGGTTAAAGCAACTCCTAGGCCTGTAAAGGACGTCAGCTGGGGGAATCAAGTGCGTGACGATCTGTGGGGGGATCTATAGACGTAAGTAGTGCGACGATAGCCAATTCGCTTGGAGGGCTAGAGTTGGTCTCTGCTACATCCCAGACCGAAGTCTTATTGTAAGCTAGTGTTTGTAGATAGTTTGTACTGTGCGGTGTTCATGTTTTTCTACAGGTTGTAGTTTCCTCGTTAAAAAAATATGTGGTGTATTGTGTGATTTACTTTCCGCATTATATTCTCTGATATATAATTAAAGCATAAACAAGAAGTACGTTATTCATAACCGTCGAGTTGGTCCATAATCCATCCAGGGGATTTTTAAAGACTTGTCTTGCATTGGACCAATCACTTGTGATCCGACTCCGATTATAGATTTGGATATTGATTTTTGAGATTGTTCATATCTTACCATAAGACTCACGAGCCCAAACGAAAAGTTCGTAGTATTTCGATACCCCTGCTTTTTCAATTGGTATCAGAGCTGGTGAACACATAAAAGACATAATTGTTTGTGTTTATCGCGGCTTGTGAGTTTTGGAACAAAGCATAAGATCTTGTAACGTACCACCAAAGTTTGATGGCACAAATTACCTATAGTGGAAAACTGCTATGAGATCGTTTTTGCAAGCTCGGGATTTCAAAACCTGGGTCTATGTCGAAAAGGGATACACACTCCAAAGATCCTGGTAGGAAGTGAGTCTGTCCCCAAAGACATTGGTGATTATACTGACGTGGAAAGTCAAGCCGCCAAGCAAAACTATGATGGGATAAACGCTATCATTTATGCAGTAACACATGATCTTTTCCATCACGTGGCCACATGTGAAACCTCTCAGGAGGCTTGGGATAGATTAAGGACTGTGTTCGAAGGGAATTCATCAGAAAAAGAAGCTAGACTTCAGAACCTCATGTCTGACTGGGAAAACCTTCGAATGCTTGAGGATGATACCTTCGAAGAATTTAACCACAAGTTGTCTGAGATAGTGAATGCCTGTCACACCTTAGGAAAAGTTATTCCAAAGAGGGACATTATGTGTAAAATTCTGAGGTCATTACCCTCAAGGTACAACTCAAAGAAACATGCCATCTAAGAAGTACACGGTTTAACTATAACAAGAAGTGACCTTGTTGCTAAGTTAAAAATCTTCGATCATGAGCAAAGTAACCCTAAAAACACTGGTTTTAGAGCTACTGAAAAAACAGGGAAACTTGTAGAAGAAAAGTGTACATTAAAGAAGGTAAGCGATTCACTTGAAAAAACTGAGAAAGAGTTATCTTTGATTACTCGCCAGTTTAGAGATCTTCTAAGGAAGAGAGGTAAATTATTCACTAAGAAATCCCCACTATCAACTCCTAAGCCTCGTGATAGAGTCCCTCCTAAAGAAGGGAACAAAAGGGGGGAGATGATGACGATGATATGCCACAATGCTATAAATGCAAAGGATTTGGCCACTAGGCTGAAGAATGCCCCAATTTGAAAAAAAAATATACTGGAGGCAAGGCCTTTGCTGTTACACTTGATGATTCATCTAATATCTACAATTCAAATGATGAAGAGAGTGAAACTGCTTTCATTGCAGAATGTGTCAATTCTGATAAAACGAGTGATTCCAAATCAGAATCAGAAGAATATCCCATCCCCATGGACACAACTTCTAGTAACACTTCGTGTAAAGAAAAAATCATTCAAATTAAGCACAAACAACGTCTTACCAGATGTAACTTATGTGCTAAAAAGGGAATGATTACAAGCAGTATCATGTATACAAACGTAAGGTTAAGTATGCTAACCAACTATAGAAGAAAGCTGCTAGACTCATGAATGTTATTCGAATCTGTGCAGCTGCCAATAACTTGGAAGCAAATAAGGATCGAAAACAATCAAACTCCTAAAGGGCAACACAAGGAGTTGGAAAATTCAAGAGAGTCAGAACTACGAATGGCAAACTTAGTTCAGAAAAAGATTTGGTATCACACAAAGAGAATAATCATGTTCTTTCCTCCTCGCACTAGTTGCAAGAAGGATTGACATCTTGTTCACTGCCCCTTGGAATGAGATGTCACAGTGTAGTCGGGCAAAGTGTCTTAGAGTCTTTTTCATATTTTGTATCTGTTTTAAAGTAATTGATAACCCTCAATTAAAACCCTTTTAT
>JAJJMA010324836.1:0-22031 GCA_023529015.1 Papaver nudicaule
CTATCCAATATTAGCAGAGGGTTACAAAGAATCGATTCTTAGTGGTACGTAACAACCATGAACCAGAACTAAAGATAAGTTCGTATGCAAAATACAGATGTGTTATTAGCTAAAATTTGTTTTTATTTGCAGGTGACAAGGTTAATGGATGGGGCAAGCATGTAGTAGCCAATAGTATAGACGGGGCCATGGCCGGTGCGCCGTGGAAGAAGGGTAAGGGCGTGGCCGTGGCACCCTGGCCACGCGGCCATGGTGGCCACGCCCTAAATTATCACTACAAAGCCTGATCAGAGAATTATAATGTAACTACGATTCTCGCCAGTTGAAAAAGGGAATTACTAACGTTAGTATGGATGTACTAGTACCTACATAGATGAACTCTTAAACGTTCTGCATTGCACCTTGTTGGTCTTCTTTTTCCTAGTTCATAATTTGTAGATACTGAATGGATTATCCTAATAACGATACAAATGAGTTTGAACCTAATTTTTGTTTCATTTTTGTTATCAATCAGAAGATCCTAATAACTTGTTTGGTATATAGAATAGGACAAAGGTTGGCAACTTGTTTGATCTCAAACTTCCACCATAACATTTGGACATGCGACAGTTTGGCACCTCTTAGAACCCATGCCTAGTTGGCTCCTCTCAAGTCTCTTAGGTATCTCTTAAGGGGTGTTTGGCAAGATGGAAAAGTAGGCGTATTTCAGACTTCTTGGAAGACCTTTCATGAAGACTGCAAAGACGAAGATATACTCCCAATTACAGCCATACACCTCCTTTCCTAATTAGACGAAGTCAATACTCATTTACCATCCAAACCAAATCACCACCTCTCTACGGCTCCACTTACTGTCCAGGGAAATTTTGTAAACCATAAAAAGGTGACAAAGTATTGCTTTCAAAAAGATTCGACTGCTCTTTTGCATCTTGGTAATATTTCATGGCTGGCTACAGGAGGCTTGTTTCAACTCTCAATTTACTCTGGTGAACATACATTTAGATTGTAAACTCTCCAATGTTTTGTCTTTCCATATCAAGGCTAAGAAGGACCCTTGCTGTGTACAAGTTCGGGCGACATGTATTTTGTTTTTTGGTGTACTAGATCAACCAATAACAATGGGTAAGAAACATAATTAGAACAAGATATCAACACTTATTTATAAGCAAATTTAAAATACACTGATTATAAGAAGAGAATTTGTTAGTTTTCCACTAAGTGCACAACACATACTCCAAAAGGTGGCTGAATTAATACAAAATGGGAAGTGGACTGTGCAGTTATTGAAGAATCCAAACAGGGTAGAAGAAGCAGAAACTCCAAGACCTTCTCAACTCATTAGGCAATCCTCCAATATTAACAGCAGGTGTAGACACTCTTACCTGCATTACTAACTCTAAGTATACATCTAAGGATGGCTATGATTGGTGGATGAAGTCACAGAATACAGTGGTGGGAGACTTCAGTTACATATGGCATAAACATGCACCTTTGAAGACCCAATTTTTTGCATATTTGTTAGTCCATGATGCCATCCCAACGGTTGACAACCTAAACAAAAGAGGTTGCAATATTGCAGAAGTAAACTGCAGTCTCTGTAACTCTGCTACAGAGGATATGAATCACTTACTGCTTCACTGTCCATATTTAAGGAAGGTTTGGGATTATTTCTCCAATAGCATGAATCTAACATGGTATCATCAATACTGCTTGAACGAACAACTTCTGCAATGGTCTTTGTTCAAAGGTAAAAAACTGGCAAGGAAGGTTTGGCCTCTATTGAGTTTTGCTATTACTTGGGCAATATGGAAGGAGAGGAACTTAAGGGTAATGGCAAAGAAGAGAGGAAGAAATAGTGACACTGTCATACTTGAGGTGAAAAGACTCATATTTCAATGGTTTACAACAAGAAATTGGCTACATTGTATTAGGTTTATAGATCTAATTCTAAATTGGAAAGAGGTCATGAGTATGAATTTGTAACCATATAACTGAAATGGCTTGGGCCTTTGGGCTTAAGTGGTTTTTATTTACATTAATAAAGTCCAAACTCCAAAAAAAAAGAAAAAAACACACATACTCCAAAAACAAAGTAAATGTTGTATTTATTACTTCTCTAGTTTCTGAATTTTACCATTCTCTCATGGAAATTTTATTCTTACTCTTTCTTCCTATCTCTAAAAAACCAGAGTATAGACTGGACAAGGACGGTACATCATCAGTATTCAGTAGTTCAGTAGTTCAGTACTGACCCAAACACTCCATCATCAGTAGGTGGATTGGGTCTTTTGACTGAGCCTCCTAGTCTCTTATCCTTGTGAATACTCCCTTCTTCTTTCCTAAAACCTGACAACAACAACAACAACAACAACAACAACAACACATTGATTTTTCAGAATCCTTGCACTATTTTTCGTATTAATTCATCTGTGAAAAGAAGGATTGGTAGAATACAAAAACCTCTTTAAACTTGGAAAATGCAATAATTGGTTCAAAGAATATATGGTGACATTAAATAGGGTTTAAAGGTAGAAAATACCATTAAATTTGATTTTGAATAAAACCAACTCCAAAGAGTCACAGAACATAAATAGAGAAGAAAACAAAAACTAGTAGAACATTAACTTACTCTGCTTCTTTCCAGGGTTGGCAACTGTGGTTGGAGGAGTGCGCGGAATAAAAACACCAGTACCCCTATACCCACGATGAAACCCACTACTCCATGGCTCATTATTTACTTGCAATGGCAGAAAGTTGTTTTGAACTCTTTCAAAATAGCGTTGCTGCATAATCTGTTGTCTCTGCAACATCATGCTTCTTGCTTGTAAGATATCCCCAACCTGCAAAACAAAATCAAAAAAGCAGCCAAATTAAAAAAATCTGAACCCAAATAAAAAAAAAAAAAACGTATTAGAAATAAGAACAGAGTACTTAAGTCTTACTATTGGTAGAGCCAGTTCTCTTGTGTCATGGAACTGGGGGTAAGGACTTGATTCAAAATAGGAATCACCACCACCACCATTGCCTGAAAAATCAAGACAGTGCCCAGCAGGAGTTTCTCCATAAAACCCTAAACCCATCTCTGGTTGTGTTTTACCCATACCACAGAACTGATTTTGGGGTCGAATTTGCTACAAAACCCATGGAACAGACACAAGTAAAAAAGAAATCAGAAAACCCCCCACAAGTTTTGTAAGAAAAAGAAAAATAAAAGACATGAGAAGTAGTACCTTGGAGTTAGGGTCTAAATTCATCGTTGGTACTTCACAGCTGATATGATTTTGCTCAAACAAAGAGTAACTTGGGATGAGGTGCGGAAGAGAAGTTTTATTGAGCTCAGTAGAGAAATTTGGGTCAAATTTATTAGAAAAAATCTCGTCAGGTAAGATATCAGAAGGAAGCCATAGTTCTCCATCATCTAAGTTTGGAGTAATTTCCCCCATTACTACTAAACCACAAATTAAGAAACAAAATTAACAAATAGAGAAGGTGTTCTCCTTGGTATGAAACTCTGCCAAATAAGAGTTACAAAGGGGCCAACAGAGAATTATTGGGAGAGAAAAGAAGAGAAAAAAGGTTCGGTGAACGAGGTGAAGATTTTCAAAGCGACGTTACGAGTTTTCTTCTCTCGTAGTTGCTGCCCTGCTTCTTCGGCACCACTACACACTATCACCCTACAGTTCTTGTTCTAGACACCCAGTGTTTTTGTCTTTATATATACAGATTTTAAGGACAAAAATAGCCTCCATGGTCCCACGGCACTTGCTTATTTAGGAGGGTGTAGTTGTCAGTTCAGTGTTATGGGTTGGGGTTAACTCGGTTTCCTTTTCTTCTCTGATTTCTTGTTCATTTCGCCTTGCACCGAAAAGGCTACCAAGTCCTAACGTGTGTTGCTTGTTTAAGCCTAGTCTCTTTCAATAGGTGACTAAAATGCACTTGGTCAAACGACTAAAAACAAGTAGATGCTTTAGGCTGTTATCTAAGGAGAATCTAATGAGAGAAAGGAGGGAATGATGTGACTGAAAACCATCGTCTATTCCCATCTCTCTCCTTTTCTCTCACACACGCTGTGAATCCGCAGTTGCCCTCCCGAAACTTGGAGGAAAGCGATATACTTTATATCGTTTAAATAGGGAAAGCGAAATATTTTCTATCGCTCAAATTTTATTTTTTAATTAAAAACAATAAAATAAAAGTTGAAGGACCCACATGTCTATTAAATAGTAACCATAAAGCGAGAGATTTTATATGGCTTTTTAATTTTTTTGAATTTAAAAATAATAAAACAGAATTTGTGGGTCCCCTTTTTTTATTAAAAAATATTAAAAAATTAACAAAATAGATTTTGTGGACCCGTTTTTTTTAACAAATAATAAAATAAAAATTTGGGCGATATAGTTTATATCGTTCCAGTGTTTTACTCCATAGCAAACAGACGGGTGGGGGAGACACTGTGGGGCTACTGTTTACTTTATTTTTCCTTCCTCCATAGATAACAGCCTTAGTCAGTGTGATTGGAGGAGTGGGCAACTAGATTTCCAAGTTTGCATTGGTTCGTGAGAGTCAAGACTAAGCCTTGTGGCGCATCGCCTAAAGAAGAAACTAACTTTGGAACTCAAAGTAAAACCATAATAGTTATGGTAGTTTCGGAGTACAAAGTAAAACGCGTAATAATTATGTGTTTTATTGGGTAAATATTATGCGTTTGATGCCTTTTATTTTTGTATGATTTGACTTTTCATTACTGTGTTTTAAAATTTCCTATTTTTACAATTTTTTATATTATGTAAGATGAGTCTCACTTTTCTGATCTCAATTCTCTTCCATTTTAGCTCTTTTTTTTATTAGTAATGGTTACGCAATTTGAACTTTTTTTATTCATAACCAAAAATAAACTAGTGCATTTCTTTGTACAATGGTCTTTAACTTGCACTAATCACAGTCATAACCACCAAACCAATGTCATTGTGAATATGTATATACCTCGGTTGAGATGTTAAAAGAATACTTCTACAAGAACAACCCTTAAAAAATTACCAAAAAAAAAAACTATCACAAACCTAGTTATCATTCCATTTGGAATATGAGTATCTATTTAAATTCGGTCCACAATTTGGTAAGGCGGTGACTAAATGCAACCCATACAATACATAAATACAACCCTTTCAAAATATTTTAAACCCTATTAAAGTGGGTGAATAATACTTGTCCTTTCCTTCTCCTCTTTTCGCACTCTGTTATAATTCTCCTCTGCATACCGAAAACTCAAAATCTTGATTCCCTTTGGTTTATAACGAATACCCAAAATCTGATTCTCTTTTTATTAATGTTTATTTAATTAGTCAAATCTAATGAATCATTATAAGTTTAATTCCCCAATCTAATTAAGGGTTTCAACCTAGTTATTTTAGTACAGCACAAGATCATTAGGAAACGGTTAGGATAATTGATTTCAGTTAATATTACAAGGGAATTTGATGGACTTTAACAGTAATGGATTGAGATTCAACTGGAACTTGACGATGAGAAATTTGATCCGGTGGGTGGGGATTCAGGCCATTGGTTTTGATTAGTAAGGCCTTGTTCCACATAAAAACTTATACATAACTATCTCAATGATTATCAACATTGTCGTCAATTGCTAGTCAATTAGTGGTTTCCACCATTACTTGAATGCGTTCTTTGGTTTTGTGTGTGCAAATATCATCGGTTGTTGGTGGGGAAGATGAAAGTGAGTTTTGTTTACCGATATCAACAGAGTTCACATCACTTTGGAAATGTTGTATTTAGATAAAATGGAGGTTGTATTTAGTCACCGCCTTTGGTAAACCATTTGTCATTCAGGGATAATTCATTGGTACATGCATAATTCCTTTTAGAAATATGAATTCAACATAAAAAAAAAATCGACATATATTAAGTGATAAGATATCTTCGTCTCTTCTCTTTTCCTTCTCAAAAAGAAAAAAATATCCATCATCATCTTTTTCCTTTGCTCAGATCTAGTCCTCAGCAAAGATTTCTTGTTTATCATTTTATTTTAATAGTTTATCTTACTTTAATAATATCTTCGTCTTCTTGGCGATTTTATCCTCGCTTTATAGCGATTTTATTCAAACTTTATAGTGTTTCTTCTAAAAATTTGTTCGAGGATCGTTATCTTGAATACAAGTACATCGACGATTTGACGCGAGTTTAATCAAGTTCTTCTTCATCAAAAGTAGATCTAGAGTTACCGGGTTATTCGTCACAATTGAAGAATTTTTGGCCAATCACTCCTCTTGTGGGTGCCATATTTCATATATATGTACCCTAAGGACCAGCGCAACCCTTAAGCACACCAGCGGACCTTACCAACGGAGCATCCATATAGGCGTAGGGCGAATAGTCCTACGCGGCCCCGCGGAGGAGGTCCGAGTATAACCGCCACAGTTGTAGGAACATGTAACTAGCTTAGTAGTACGCGATCACTGGGGGAGTGTCCCAGTGATCTCTATAAATATAAGGCCTTTTCCCTTGAGGAAAGGGGCATCGAGAATAAGGGGGCATCAGAAAGGAGGGCAACTGTTCTAAGTAATAAAGGAAAGTTCTCTCTCTCTATCTACATATCTCTCCTTTGGAGTCTGTGTAGGCTAGTCCGTGTACCATTGGAGTTGTTCTAGCCTTGTGCAGAACCTCCATTGGGGACTAGCTTCCGTCTAGTGCAAATGAGTAGGCAAGTGCTCGGGGTAGTTGAGCCTAGTAAATTTCTAGCACCTACACCTCTCTCATGAGGGTATCTCTTTTCCAAGAAGAATATATATCAAAATGGTCGAATTATGACTACCATTCCTTCTCCAATCTCTTTGTACAAGATTTAGGTGCTATCGATGTAGATCGTTCTTTCTCTTAACGATTTATTTATAATTTGCATCTTTTATTGTACTTATGATATAATTTGCATATCTTTGTACAAGTATATCATAAGTTCAATAAAAGATGCAAATTATAAATAAATCGTTAAGAGAAAGCAGGGCCACCAGCGTAAAAGCACGAAAAAAGATATGTTTTTCTTACATTTTATGAATAAATTATAGATACTTCTATAGTTATTTCTTTATCGATGTTACTTATTTCCATCAAACAAATCACTGTCACAAAAAAGAAGGTGCAAGAAAATAGCCATTTTTCACAAAATTTTACATCTGAAGCATAAGGCGCGAAACTATCATGCGGATCTAGGTACGAAAAAGTAAGATGATCAAACCAAAGAAATACTGAGAGTAATGGGAGCCCAAATATCGAGAGTCCTCTGTCACATCATTGCTTTGGAAGGAGACAAATATCGCCTCCGACAACTATGCAAAATTAATTCCTTCGAAATACCGAAAGTCATACGATTAGAAAGTGCATGCTTCATACACAAAAATAAACACTTACATAAAGCAAAAAATTCCATTTGTCATAAAATACCAAGATATTACAGGGAGATTTCAAAAACAAAAAAAAAACAACAAAAACAAAAAAAAGGGAGAAATTAAACCACAAAAAAAAGTACGGCCAAGGCCTATTTTAACTTCTTCTGACATTCTTTGACAGCTGTAAACCAACGGAGATGGACCTCTTGCAGTTCTTCATGGGCAGAATTTAGATCTTCACCAGCAATTTCATAAGAAAGCTCAGCAGCAACGATAATATCAGAACCAGGTCTCTTACCAACAACAAGATGGCCTCCAATATCAGTCAAAGCTTCAGCAGCAAAAAGAAACTTATGGGCGTACCGAATCTCAGTCTCCATAGCATCATGATATTCAGCCTCAATTTCCGCAATATTAGCTTACGAACGCCAAAGTTTCTGCCGAACATCATAATAAGTTGTGGTTGGCTCTTTGACCTTCTTTGGCGGGAGGGAACCATCAGAAGAAGCTGGACAAAGACAAGGGAGTAAAATCAAAGCCTCTCTTCCGTTTAGCAGAGTCACGATTAGCAGCAACAACATCATATTTATCACCAGCCATTGAAGAAGAAATAAAGAAACAAGATAAAAAGAAGAAAAAAATCCGGGGAAGAGGCGATGAAACAACAATTGCTTCATCACTAGCAATTTAAGCCCGGGTAAAAATCCAAAATTACCCATGGCACATCAACCGACGCATCAGCAACCGACGACATCGCAACAGAGAAGAAAGAAGATCCGCACCAAATCATCCGTAACAACCGACTAAGGAACCGATCAGCATCAGCAGAAGTCAGAAGCATCCGCGCAAGCATCAGAAGACCAACACGATCTCCACCAACCAGTCATCCCAAGGTTCATACAAAAAAAGGCAGATTGTGGGTGTCATATTTCATATGTACCCTAAGGACCGAAACACCCTTAAGCACACTAGCGGACCTTACCAACGGAGCATCCATATAGGCGTAGGACGGATAGTCCTACGCGGACCCGCGGAGGAGGTCCGAGTATAACCGCTACAGTTGTAGGAACATGTAACTAGCTCAGTAGTACGTGGTCACTGGGGGAGTGTCCTAGTGATCTCTATAATATAAGGCCTTTTCCCTTGGGGGCATCGAGAAGAAGGGGGCATCATAAAGGAGGGCAACTGGTCTAAGTAATAAAGGAAACCGTTCTATCTCTCTATCTACATATCTCTCCTTTGGAGTCTGTGTAGGATAGTCTGTGTACCATTGGAGTTGTTCTAGACTTGCTCGGAACCTCCATTGGGGACTAGCCTCCATCTAGTGCAAATGAGTAGGCAAGTGCTCGGGGTAGTTGAGCCAAGTAGATTTCTAGCAGCTACACCTCTCTCATGAGGGTATCTCTTTTCCAAAAAGAATATATATATCAAAATGGTCGAATTATGACTACCATTCCTTCTCCAATCTCTTTGTACAAGATTTAGGTGCTATCGATATAGATCGCTCTTTCTCTTAACGATTTATTTATAATTTGCATCTTTTATTGTACTTATGATATACTTGTGTTTTTGAAAACCACCATGTAAACGTTTCTTGATTGGAATGAGATACTAGTGGTTTAACTATAAAAATAAAATAAAAATGATAATAAATAAGTGATAAGATAAAACATTATCTATCTCTCTTTATATATATATATATATATATATAGACAATTTAATCACCAATAAACATGTGGTTCAATTGTTTGATGCCTATTTGGTACACATAATCTAATGGGCATAAATCTCTCCAAATATAAAAGAGTTTAGAATAAAAAATGGTAGATTTGGTAGGCTCGTGTATAATTTGTCAATTCCAGAAAAGTATCAATTCGAGTATCGTAATCCAAGTGGACACGTATAAAATATGAAGCTAAATTATTCAAACTGATTTACCAAGTAGCAAACTAATATTACACGAATACTATACCCATCAAAACAAAAGTGTTAGAGAAATGCGGTTGAACCCATTAACATTGGTATGTCAAGTTAGTTGTTAAGTTTAGATGCCAAAACACAATTTTCGATTTAATCTACTTAAGTCGTTTTCGGATATTGGAATTAGATTAAGTAGTTGAAACCTTGAAGACGAAGACTGAAGACTACACAAAGACTTCATTAAATCTTCATTTACAAAGGTTAGTAGGAGTTCTGAAATTTGGACTCTTATTATTCTACTTATCTATCATTCGAAAAATAGTCGAAAGTATTTATAGTTTTAAGAAGGAATCATATCGATAAGATTAAATTTTCTCAAGAAAATATCTTGATTCCGCATACACAAGTTTATTTTGTGTATTTCAAATACAGGATTATAATGAGAAATGTTCTATACACTTTTCATATCTATAGTTTGATTGTGAATCAAAGTGTCGAGTTAATCAAATGTCCTGCAGAACGCTCAAATTCACAAAAATCGAGTCCGCACCGCTAAAAACTCCAATAAGTACATTTAGTTCGCAAACCAGGATTTCTAGTCGCGAAACAAAAAAGGTTCTGAATTTTCCAGATATACTTCTGGTTCGCGAACCAAGATTTAGAGTCACGAACAGGGAAGGTTCTGGATTTTCCAGATGTACTTCTGGTTCGCGAACCAAGTGAGGTTTTTAGTTGTTCTTGAACTCTTTCACTCTCACTAGTACATGTACTTGACGATAAACATTATTGGCACATATATGGTTCACGTCCACCTTCTTAAAGGTTCATTAAGGCAAACTGTCGCACGTCGTGTTCTAACCTTGAATCATGCTTGTGACGAAGAGTTCAATTCTTTCACAACTTGTGTTGAGACCAAACTCTTGAAGTAGTTAAAATCTACGTACCCAATTACTTGGCGATCAAACTCCTATTGGTTTCCACGAATGAACTTTTGATAACTTGGAGTGCAAAGCAAGTAACGGGGTCGCATTCGCGGTTCACGAACCTGCTTGAATCTTAAGCAATCGACACTTTACTCTTAAGAAACCTAGCATTATTGAACACTATAAATATATGACTTCTAAAACACAAACGATGGACATATTAATTCTGCAAAATCCTCTACACTTTGATGTATACCTGTTGTTTAAGGAGTTCACCTCTATAGCCATATTTCCTTCGGGAATTGGCCTACAACTATTGAAAAACTTCACTCGAGGGTTTGTGAAAAACATGTTGATTCTATCTTCTAGGTAGTATCACATCCTGTAATGTTAGTTAGATTGGTTTTTGTCTATTCTAAGTGTTAGAGCATTGCTCGGTCAAACCTACTAGTGTTGGTATGTCAAGCTAGTTGTTAGTTTAGTTGCCAAAACACAATTCTTTATTTAGCCTACTAGAGTTTAGGTTTCAGAATTGGGATATAAACGAAGTAGTTGAGACCTTGAAGACGAAGACAGAGATTACCACGAAGACCTCATATATTCTTCATCGACAAAGGTTAGTAGGAGTTGTGACATTATATGGAATTTCTTCTATTCTACTTATTTTATCTTTCGAAATAGTCGGCTACTTTAGTAGTAACTATAACATATTGAAATGTTATTATCTTGTCTAGATAACCATGAGTTATGTTGGTATACTTTCCCGGTGTACTAATATTAAAAAATACATGAGATAAATTCAATACACTTTCCATTACAATGGTTTGCTTGCAAATCACACGTAGTAGAATGGTGAATCTAAGGAGTACTCTAGAGCAGAGAAATGTATTATAGCTCAGGACGTATCCACGTCTAACTACGAAAATTGGCCTAGCCCAAGTACTTCGAGCATATCTAGTTAAAACCCTAATTTGGCCTCAGGCAGCTCGCGAACTGTTTCACATACAAATTCTCCGGATTTTCCTCCTGAGTTCCAAAAGTTGAAATAGTACACATACATGTACGTGTACTGTAACACCCCGAGTTCCGGACCAGGGTCAAAGCCCAATGGAGATCCGAACTCTGAGCGTTACGGGTCGGGCCGAGACAAAAATGTTTAATTTTTTATTTATATTTATTTAATCAAACACAAATGAATATCTAATTACATGGGCATAACTAATAATACAATTATATTTACAACACTCTATTTCATAAATTACATCTCAAAAACTACACGTAATACAACACAATCATCAAGATAAATAACTTCATAATTCCACATCCACCATAAATAAAATCTGCAAAAGAAAGTCATTTGGGGTGAGTTGACGGCTCAATAGGATACTTAAACATTCTTTAAAACAATTTAAATACTACAACCACTTAACATTTTCATAAATCGTTCACAGTTATTTCATTTTATTTCCGTTCGTGAGTTCACGACACGATACACCTTGGCTCGTACACAACACCTATCGTTTACGGCACGGACCAGCCGCCATTAATGGTCAGGAACACAAGTTCCTATGATGGTGTGTCAAACCAATCAATAATATGATCTCAACTATAACACAAATTCAATAAAGAAGTAGTGAGGTAAGTCGAGTTCGAATCCACAGGGAGGTGTGAGTTCAAGTTGTTACGAAGATTGAGATTGTTGTTGTTTAAACAAAAATTCAGAAAATAGTAAATTTGTGATTCAAATTATGATAAAGGCATTGATCAAAGATTCATTCTCCACAACCAAGCATGAATAATATTAATCATACAAGTGTAATCTTCAATAATTTCGCTTGTTAACAACCCTAGACAAGTTACAAGTTCAACTAGTCTATTAGATTCCAAGGTCACTTCGTAGATTAAGTTCTCTACTCGTTTCTAGCCAATTAGGCCACTTTGAATAAGTTCTCAAAGTGTAACGTAATTAACCGATATGCTCTATGAATCGGGTTGATCCTAACCACATGCTCACAAGTTCGGCATGTTAACTTAGGGTTGTCTATTACACACTATTGTCCACAACATCCCATTGCAACAAATAATGTTTTACTACTTATGTTAAGATTACTCTAACAATTACGGATTAGAGCTCTCTAAACTAGCATTAGAGTTGCATACAAGAAATCCAATTGGCCACTTGAACAACTAGCATACATCTCATGGTCATATCACGGTAAAAGACAATCAACAAAACAAAAATATTGAAAGATTAACTTGCATAAATTGATTAAAATCTCATGTCTTGGGAGTTTTGAAATCCTCCCCAATCAATAAAGAAAACTAGCTACTCATGTTTTTAAAAGAAAACATAATTCTTTGAGTGAAAATAAGTTGTTAAAACTCAAAGTAAAAAGAAAAGCAAACTCTGCTCAGCTATCTATTCAGCTGTTATGCCTCCAAACTGGTCGTGAGTAGCTCTGTTCCCTTCTCAACTCCAGAAAACCTTAGCTCTGCGCCTCCAATACTGTCGTCCAGAAAAGTGGTGGAAAAGATGTGTCTCTGTTTAGATGCCGCGCCTCTTTTATAGCTCTCCAACTCCTGCCAATCCATCTTAATTCTCACGCAAAACCCAAGTTTCTTACTCTATCTCAAACTGCCCAAAATATTCTCCTGTAATCTCCACCCTTCAATCCCCACAGATCAATGGTTGCAGCAGTCTTTCTTAACTGACTCCTAGGCAAATAAACGCTGCCCAGTTATAAACCAACTCGTACCAGGTTTCCTGACCTATTCAGAAACCTCTCCCTGCCTTCCTCTTGCTGAGCCTTGTCAATACCTGATTAACCGGCAGTGAAATAGTGCACTGGATTGACCCGAAACCAAACAAACTCTGACCTTTCTTATGTGTAATTCTGAACATCAATGCCCTCTCTTATTTCTTCTCTGATACGCACCCTACAGATCACGATCCACCAGTTGGACTGCAACCTATGACTGCTAGAGGCCCAATCCAATACTGCTTAGACCAGTTGAATCTCAGCTCCACCTATGGCCTGCACATACCTTAGCATCTGTCCACCAACACCACCTCCCATCGACTGCAGCAGCTCTCCAACAGATCCTCCGGCAAACCCTCTGAAAATACTAGCCAAAACCAAGTCTAAAACTGATGGCAAAGTCAGTTTGGTGGCCTTGTTTTATAATCCAGAAACTGCTACCACATTCAATCAGACATACCCATTCTCTTCTTTCCTTCCCAGCTTCGATTTCCTGTTCTTACCCTTCTCAAATATCCTCTGGAATCATGGTTAAACTACGGCACAAACTAGTTCAGTCAGCTGGTTGAAACTGCACTGTTAGTTCAGACATTTCATCGAACACTTTCTGGGCGTGTTGTTGCTGATGTAGGAATCACTTATGTTGGTTTCTAAGCTTGGTTCTATCTCCATCCCTGCAAATTATCGGCATTCACACACACACATAACCTAACATTCATTCACAGAAGCTAACACATTTATTAAATTCATCTTCTTCCCCATTCACCACTGAAACCACAGCAGCAACTTCATTATTTCTCTTCCTTTTCTGGCTCAAAGAAATCCCAGAATTTGTCGACTGCAACCCAATCTTCTTTCTTGTTTTCTTGGCCTAATTCTCTGCTCAGAATTGAACCCACAGCTCTGTTTCATACCTTGAAAATATTCGTGAACCAACATCTAACCTTGGCTCAGTTGGTGCAGAGATTGGGTTGCAAACTGGCAACATCGTATGCTCTTTGTTCTTTGATTTCTTGCTAAATGAACCCAAATCCCCCAACTGACTCATACCCATTTCTCTGTTCTTTCTTTTGTCTCCACCGTCCATCGTTAATCTCTCAGAATTGACGGCAATCCCCAAAGACAATGGACTTCTGATAACTAGGTCGTAAGCTGATGGTTGGAATTTGTTCTAAAACATCGACCCAGCCTTTGCCTTTGAACCTAACTGATGTTCTCTCCTTCTTCGGAAGTCTCTCTTGGCATTTTTGCCAAATCCATGGCTACAGACTTTGGCAATCAGAACTGAAGATTATAGGTGGGAGGTTATAGGTGGGAGGTGGCCCTGATCCTGCTTGCGTCTGCTCCAGAAAGTATCAACTGAAGCTCTATGGCTACCTTGAATCCAAGGTCATGGGTGCTCCTGTACCCTTCTTTTGTAACTCAAATGACTTCCCTGGTTATTATTTGTGCATGCTTCCACTGAGTTCTTGTTTTATGACAAAGTAACATCATTTTTCTTCTCCTTAAGCAATTGTACCTGCAAAATAGAAAACAATGTTATATAACCAATTTATGAGGCATTAGCTAGACAAAAGTGTATGAATAGGGTACTCTTGAATAGGTGTTTTAAGCACCTAACATCCTAGCAGGGGATCATTACCCTATAATTTCTGGGGATCATTACCCAATACAAGACATGAACTCACTTCTTTGCAAAACATTTTACAATTATCTTTCATTTCTCAAACACCACTTATAACATTTTCAAACAATAAGTAAATTGCTAAAGCAACGGTTAAGTA
Organism: Papaver nudicaule; assembly: GCA_023529015.1. NCBI lineage: Eukaryota > Viridiplantae > Streptophyta > Magnoliopsida > Ranunculales > Papaveraceae > Papaver > Papaver nudicaule. The sequence goes on from JAJJMA010324836.1 coordinate 14,784, forward strand.
CACCTACCTCAATATGTAATTCATAAATCATATCACAGAGCGACACATTTCTCTAATTGCATAATCCACGCCACATATTATTGTTCTTTAGATACATATAAAATCCTTGCTCCAACTCTACAAACTCTACTTTGCAAAACTCTATTCTTTTATCTAATTTCTTATGAAATGATATATTGTAAATGTACATGTCATTTCTACTCTTCTTTTCCTCCTTTTATAATATATATATTATACAACACAATTAAGAACCATGCATAATTAAATATATTTAATTTTCTCCCTTTATTGCCACTTTCCTATTTACTTATCTCTTGCATGTAACTTACAAAAGGAAAATAAACATAGCCTTTTCTCCTCCATTTTCTATATGTTCTTCTTTTTCATTTGGCTCTTCTACATTCATGCTACATCTCACATGCATTAATATATTTAATATATCCAAGGAATTCAAGGAATACAATTATATTTATAATTAAACAATTAATTAATGACACATTATATAACTAGGACCATAATTATTTTCTACCAATACCCTCAAAGCATGCATACATAAGAATATTGAACCGATTCCTTTCATTTTCTCCACCAATTAAAATCAACACCATCAAGTCTTTAATTACTAATAAATTATCACCGAAGTGAAAAGATTTACGCTACCTTCCCTAAGGACCTTCACGTATGCTTGATGCTTGCGGTATTTGTCCATAAGTAATGAATGATAATTATATTACTTATGTTACAAATGAAGTTTCTAGAATTCTAGACTACTTTTAAGGCTAACTATCATATTGATATTGGGCTTCTAAATATATTTTTACACTATATAGGCCAGATTTGCAACCTAAATTTAGGCTAAAAATACTGGGTATTACATGTACAGTTTGCTCCGACTTTTGCGCCTGAATTCCAAGTTCAAGAGGTTCGCGAACCTCTTGATGGCAATTTTAAGGATTGCTATGCGGGTTTAACAGATAACTCCTTATCTCTTAGATATACTTGTTCTTTATCATGGAAATATATTTTATGGTCTATCTAACGAATCTCAATAAGTCAATAAGATTCAGTTGTTCACATTTCCGTTGGATCTCTATCTTGAAGCAGTTTATGAGCTAGCAAACTACTTGACAGATAAATATTAAAATATTTCCATATATGATTAAACTGTGAATCTTTGTGTGCAAGTCAAGTAACGGGCACGTTTATGCGGGCACTAGATAATTATAGCATAAGGAATCTATTTCCTTATCTCAAGCACCTATCTTATTGATTGCTATAAATAGAAGACTTTAGAACGAAAACCACAAGCATTAAGCATACGTAAAATTTCTCTGTGAAATTGTGCGTAAACTCTTTACACTTCGGTGTAGGCTTGTTGTGGTAGTCATCCTCTATTAGGTAGCAGTTCCTCGGTGGCATTTACCTAATGACTATAAATACTTCTCGTGAGAGTTGGGAAGCACATGTAAGCGATAACATACCTTTGTGGTAATTATCAGAGTAACCTGTAACCTTGGTAGTCTGAGTTCGTTCTTGTCTATTCTACGGTCATTCTCTTCTGCAATAAGGCCATTCAAGAACAACTACGCGATAACAAGGTTTAACTGAAGCAACGTACGGTTGTACGTTCGTGTTGTAATACCTAGTTAGCTCCGGTTTTGTAAGTTTCTTAAGTGATTCTTTTCGCAGTTGAGGAGAAGTTGGGCATTGTTTATTTGGTTTACATGTCAGCCTCCGTTTGTAAGTAGATTTCCGTATAACCGTGATCGTATCTAAAGGAAGTCATTTTCATATGTTAAACTGTGGAGGATAGTTTGAAACATACATCAGATAATAGAGGTTGCATAGCCAAAGTTATCTCAAGACTTTAACAACGGTTAAAACAACTCCTAGTCCTGTAAAGGACGTCAGCTAGGGGAATCAAGTGCGTAGGGTCTTGCGAGATCCAAGAGATATAAGGAGTGCGAGGTAGCTGATTCGATTGGAGGGTGGAATCGGTCTCTTCTACATCCCAGACCGAAGTCTGACAGTAGGCTAGTGTTTGTAGACAGTTAGTATTGTCCGGTGTTCAAACTGGACGAGGTCCCGAGGTTTTTCTATTAGATATCGATTTCCTCGTTAACAAAACTTTTGGTGTAATGTGTGCTTTACTTTCGCATTATATCTCTGATTATACAATTAAAGCAAACACAAGTAGTACGTTATTATAACCTGCAATTAGTTCTCAATCCTTTGAAGAGATTCACCAAGAGTCGTGCGTCTGAACTGATCACTTGTGATCCAACACAAGTTATCACAGATTTAGATAATTGAGATCGTCCATATCTTACCTTAAGATTCACAAACCCGAACGAAAAGTTGGTAGTATTTCGGTACCCCTGCTTTTTCAACTGGTATCAGAGCAGGTAAACACATAAAAGGCGTAAATGTCTGTGTTTATCGAGGTTCGTGAAATTATAGAACAAAGCATAAGAGCTTGTAACGTACCACCGAAGTTCGATGGCACTAATTAATTACCTACGGTGGAAAACTGCTATGAGACCGTTTTTGCTACCCCAGGATTTCAAAACCTGGGTGTATGTCGAAAGAGGATACACACAACCAACTTTCCTGGTTGATGGTGAGTCTGTCCCCAAAGACATTAGCGCTTAACGCTATCATTCATGCAGTAACACCTGATCTTTTCCATCACATGGCTACACGTGAAACCTCTCAACATGCTTGGGAAAGATTAAGGACCATATTCGAAGGGAACACAGCTGAAAAAGAGGCAAGGTTTCAAAACCTTATGTCTGACTGGAAAATCTTCGAATGCTTGAGGATGATACCTTCGAAGAATTTAATCACAAATTTTCTGAGATAGTGAATGCATGTCACACCTTAGGGAAAGCTATTCCGAAAAGGGACATTGTGAGCAAAATTCTGAGGTCATTACTCTCAAGATATGAGTCAAAGAAATATGCCATCCAAGAAGTACACGGTTTAACGATAACAAGAAGTGACCTTGTTGCTAAGTTATAAATCTTCGATCATGAGCATAGTAACTGTAAAAACATCGGTTTTAGAGCAAATGGAAATACAAGGAAACTTGTAAACAAGAGTATACTCTGAACACCACCTCTAGCAATCATAGTGGGGATGAATCAAAGGACGAGCTTAATTTAGTTGTGTCATTTATAACTCGCCAGTTTAGAGATATTTTTTTGAAAAAGAAGAGTAAAAGATTCACTAAGAAATCTCCAGCATCATCTCCTAAGCCTCATGATAAAGTCCCTCCTAAAGATGGAAATAAAAGGGGAGATGATGATGACATGCCACAACCCTACAAATGCAAGAGATTTTGTAATTTTGCTAATGAATGCTCCAATTAAAAAAATTATTCTGGGAGAAAAGCCCTTGCCGCTACACTTGATGATTCGTCTGATATTTATTACTCAGATGATGAAATAAGTGAAGTTGCACTCTCTGCAGTATGTGTCAACTCTGATAAAGTGGGTGATTCCAAATCAGATCCGGATTCAAGTTCCACTCCTATGGATACATCTCCAGTTGACACACCTAGTAAAAATAATATCATTCTTACCAAGCACAAACATTGACTAACTAGATATAACTTTTGTGCTAAGAAAGGACATGATTGTGAACAATTAATGTCCTCATACAAATGAAAAGTAAAGTATGCTGACAAACTTCAAAGAAAAACTGATACACTCATGAATGTTCTTCGAATCTTCGAAGCTGCGAATGACAAAGAGGCTGGTAAAAATCGAAGACACTCAATCTCTTTGAGGGCAACACAAGGAGTTGAGAAGTTCAAACGAGTCAGGACTAAGAATGGCAACCTTAGTTTAAGGAAAGACTTAGCATTACACAGTGAGCATAAACGTGCTCATTCTTCCTCGCACTAGTTGTAATGAGCAGGCACTGTATACACGGGCAAAATGTGGTTCTCTTAGATTTTTCATTTTCGTTTGTGTATTTGTTTAAGTAATTGATAACCCTCAATTATAACCTTTCTGCTTGTCGCTGAACAACAAAAATCATGTTGAACCTTATTGCATAGATTTTATGACCTTCTCACCATCTATGATCAAAATTGTTTATGCAAAGGTACAAATTGATTCTGGGTGACTCTTAAAGTGGGACACGTCAACAAAATATGTTGATACACTACGTATTAATGAATGTCCATAACCATAATGCGATAAGAGCATCTCCAACAGTGGGTGCTAAAAATCCTATGTGGAGGTCTTATTTAGACCTTCATTTATGAGGTTTTATAGATGTGGAATAGATAAGACCTTTGAACCCATAAATCATCTCCAATAGCATAAGGTTTTAACCTTAAAATTTGTTATATGGATATAACTAATTAACCTAAAAAATTGATTTCCTTTTTTTTATTGGTTCGTTTTATTCTTAAACAATAATTTAAATATGAAAATTAGTTAAATTGATGACATGGAGGTCTTACCGAAAGTCTAGATAAGACTTTCTCTAAGACCTTTTGTTAGCCCATGTCATCATCCTAGTTTATAGGACCCCACTACTATCCTAGTTTATAGGACCCCACTACTAGAGATTGATTTTTGTTAAATGAAGGTCTTATATCTTATGTGTCATAGAAAAATAAGACATCCACCCACTATTAAAGATGCTCCAAGTATTCACTTTAAAAACGAAGGGACAAAAGTGTACATTTGTACTGTCTCAAACCAGAGAAACGGATCACTCACAATTTATGCTATAAAACTTAGTTGGATGTATGAGCTTTTTATTCAGTTGAGTATTCACTTAAGGGTTGATCTGATCTCATAGTGTAATGTTCTTCACTTCTTTGTCTATTTTATACTCATATATCTCTACTTTGATTTCTAGGAGATGGTTTGGTGTTTTTGCATATGGATTTGATTTTTTAAAGGGATGGGTTTGCTGTAACTGTGTTTTGTAGTGATAATATGAAGTATATTCAACTGATTCTATATGATTATGTGTTTTTATGTGAAATGTGTTAGTGCACATGAAGTGTTCGATAATTTTTGGGAAGAAAGAATTTTAGTTGGTTTTAGTGGTAGTTTGCTTCTGCTGATAATGGTAAAAAGGAGGTGCTATGATCGCTTGAAAATGGATTTGTTGGTGTAACTTAACGTATGTTCTTAATAAGGTCTTTGATGACTTTGCACAGGGAATTGCAGAAACAACTTATAATTAGCAAGAGAGAAAGGATGTGTACGATCCTTCATTAGAGTTGCCTCCTACTTAGGCTTGACCAAATTACAAGATTGGAAAGGTATGTCTAATAACATTGATGGGGCCTTTCAGCCTTATGCTTATCTGTTAGATTGTTGAGCTTAACAGCTAACAGTGAGGTTTATACAAGTTCTTGATATCCATGTAGTTGGCAGCAAAGAAATGGAAAGAAGAAGTTGTTATTGCTGCCTTTTAGGTAATTTATATAATTTTGTTGCTTAGTTTTATGGGCAAAAATGGGAGAAGTTACAAGCAAACGCATAATAACGACCTCCTAACTACTTTGCAGGGAAGTTCTTCTTGCTACAAATGCTACAAAGGTCTACTTCAATCTTAACATACCTTAAGTTCTTGAAATCAGAGACAGGTAGGTCCTGTTCTTTATCTTTTACGGTGTTGATTTTACGATTATGTATATTGCTCCCGATGTCGCAGCTGTTGTGAACTCCCTCTTCCCCATAGGATAATGATCCCTCCCAAAAAAAGAAACTAAACTTTAGTCATTGGATGTGTAGATACTGGAACGGCCATCTCCCAGATTCTTCTGTATAAATGGGGATCCAATCATGTAATCTCTTAACTTTGCTTCTTTGAACCAAAAATGTATTGCCGGAATTTTTTAAGTACTCAACTGTGTGTTATGTGGGGTGTCGTTGAACTTCGAGCAATGAGCATCATTATGGTATGAGATGTCAGAAGCAGAAGGAATTTATCATTGCGTACTGGTTGTAGTTTTTTATTGTGTGTCGTTAATTTACCATCTCATTCTTTTTAAAATTTCTTAGTTACTAATCGAAGTTGAGATTACATGACAAAAATATTTTTCTCACGTCCTAGATGTCAACTGGCTCATGTACACAAGTATGGTACCATTTTGGATCATTGTACCAAAATGTGGCACCATTAAGACAACTAAACTAAGTAACTAAGCCTGTAGAGGTTATTGGGGGGAACCATGCTTTCTTCTACTTGAATATAACTCTCCATTTGTGTTATAGATTTGAGAAGCTAGCGGAGCAGAACTCAGAGAGGCAAAGGCAGCTGTGGATGAATGTATTCTTCCAGGTAAATTTGCATCTTCGAACTGATTTAGGTCATTGGTATTGAGCAAAAGTCTACACCTATTAAATGGATAAAAGCCGAATATCTAAACTACTTAGGTTTCTCAAAAAGGCATTTGGAGAGAATTTCTTTTGCTTTGACCTTCGAACTTCGAATGAAAAGCCAAAAGAGAGGTGTCGAATTAATACTAAATGCATTAAAGGTCCAATGCTTTATTATTACTTATCATGCTCATTGTTGAGGTTTGTATTGGGTTGGGGTAGGCACCTGCATTTATGATAACTGAAATTGCTGGTGTTAACATTGTCGTAGTTATCGGAAAACTTTTGGATTATGAGAATGTCAATCTAAGCTACAATGCTCCCAAAAGTATCTTACAATATAAAATTCAGTTTCCTACTCAAGAAAGAACTCAAAACTCAATTTATTAGTAATGCACTTTAGACTGCTTGAATTTATAATCTTCGATATATAACTTCAAGAGTTACAAGCAAACAGTTACACCCGGTGGGCTGATCATATAATGATATTTTTGTATTTTGAACACTGTAAAGTGCAATTTAGGCTGCACCGTCTCAAGTTCAATCTCATTAGAAACTACCCACTGATATCAAACAATTAAGGATCGTAGTGCTTTAGTTTTCTTTGTTTTGTGATGTCTAAAATTAGGCGCAATTTTTTTACGGGTTCATTCAGCTTTGGAGTAGTTATGCCGTCTATAATCAGTTACTGCTTAGACAATAGACAATGATAAGGTATGGCGTTATATGTTATTCGTCGATTGATCTTGTTTTATAACATTTGGTTTCATTTTGTGCATGTGTACTTCGCTTTATACTATTAGATAATCGTTAGTTTTGGTCGAAGAGAAACAATTACGATATTTTGAAGGTGTAAGTAGTTCTCTGAAGGCAGCAATTATAACTTTTCCTTGCA
>JAJJMA010324838.1:0-13975 GCA_023529015.1 Papaver nudicaule
CTGACACTATTTGTCTTCTTTCTCACCGCCTTACCGCCGAGCTTCTTCTACGTTCTTAGCGCCTTCCTTGCCTTCTTCAGCGTCCTTCCCATACATTAGATAAGATCAATGACTCGGAATCCACTGAGTCAACATGTCAACTCTGACAATTCGACCGTTCTGCTCAACCTTAAATGCTCAACCAACTTATTCAGCTGTTGTCGGAGCCATACCGCTGATACCAACTCGATGTATCCCGCTATATCCAAATGTTTCTCAACGTCCCTTCCTTTGTAGGAGAATCCGCCGACTGATGCCGTTGTCGCCACACTTCACTTCTTATGGATGCCCTTCTTAGTGCAAATCTTTTCTTAAGTACCTTCAATTGGCCTAAGGCATTTTCTACACCTACATTTTGCCTCTTTCATCTTGAGAGACTTTAGTCGCTGAAGATGAAATTCTCGAACCGCTGAAAATGCCAGCACATTTCTTATGACAGTACTTTTTTCCACGTACAGCGGCATGCCGCAAATGCCGGAGCTACTTTATGACCTGCAACCGGCTCAACCCTTCGAGATTCCCTTTCCTATAAATACCTTGGTTCTCATCACTTATCTTATTTTCCTTTTCAGTTTTTCTTTTCTTCTTCTCTGCTCTTAAACCCTAACCGCCGCTGCTCCGTCGCTAGTTTGCCTGAAACCACCATTTTCCGCCTCTTTTTCAACTTCTTATTGGTGTAAAACCTCTTTTAAGTTACTGCTCTATAACACCTTCCATCCATATTCACTTTTTATCCACTTTTTTCTTACTCCGGTGACTTTTCATCTCTGCAACTCCCGTTTTCCGATCAATCTTCATCTTCTCCGGCCATCTAATGGCTTCAACTGATTCTTCTTTTGATCCAAACTCTTCTTCTCAGCAACAAGGGTCTAATCATGAGGACGCCGACTCCTCTTCTAATTCTCAGAACCAAGATCCTGAGGACGAACAGCGCTAAACCATCTTGGGGTGATGACTGGGAAGGATATTGCACTCCCCACCATGCCATTATTCCATCTCTTAAGATTTCGCCTCTAGACGGCGTCACTATGTGTTCTGACCCATTACTCCTGAAGCATATCCGTCAGGAAGGCCAAGATGAGAATCACTTAGTCATATCTATGGGCCAAATCAAAGCTGGGTACCAGTTTCCTCTTTATGATCCCGCCAATCCTCTTCTTCTTCAGTTGTTGATGCATATAAACAAGCATCCCGCCCAACTTTCTGGTAATTCCATTCGTATACTGTATGAATGGGTTGCCCGCAGTAAAGGCCACACCCTTTATCCTAAAGTCGCCAGAGATCCTGCTTTTGTTGACAAGGAACTGTATACTGTTGAGAATTTCTCAGCTCAATATCAAGTGAAGCCCAGTCTCAGAGCCGGCGAACCCTGGTTATACCGTCTTGAATCAAGAAGAGGTTTTGATAATGATAAAAAGTTTCTAAGGGATGTTGACAAGAAAGAGTCCACTACTGAGAGACCCTCTGTCCGCCATAAATCTGAAAATCATTGGGGTGATATTCCTTGCCAAGTTAAAGGTCCCTGGCTAAAGGGTTTTAAAGATGAAAATAAAACTATTCCTCGTGAGGAATTTCTCCCTGAGCATTCTGACCTAGCCAAGCATGATTTTTGTTCTGTTCGCTGGGATGAAGAGAACCAATACCTCAAGAAGAATGGCGAATTCGTTGTTACTGATAAAGGGCATTGGTCTAAAAAGCCTGAGTTTTGCAAGCAACCTAAAAAAGTTCAAGGTACAAAAAGAAAAGGAAAAGAGGGAGACGTTGTTCAGGTAACAAACATCCTACTACTGCCTTTGAAATATATGTATATATTTGCCTCTGTTTGTTAGCTTAACAGCTGACGATGATTTTCCTTTTCACAACCACCTAAGAAGAAATCCAAGCCAGAGAAGCCTCCCAGCGCGATGGATCGTGTTAAAGCCACCCTTAGTGCACTTCCTGGTATGACTACTGCTGGGTCCAAGAAAAATGACAGCGTCAATTCTACTGCTGCTGCTAAAAAAGATGGTGTGTCTTCCAAAAAGAAAGACAACGGGTCTTCCAAGAAAAAGGATGATGAGTCTTCCAAGAAGAAGGACGGCGAATCTTCCAAGAACAACGAAAAGTTACCAAAAGTCAAAAAATCTACAGCTTCCAAGAAAGGTAATCAGTCCAACAAACCGAATATCGTCAGTGATCCTATTTCTGAGGACCAATCTGTGAAACCTGCTGGTGAGCGTCATGTTGACGAGGTGTATGAAGAAACTCCTATAACTCCACCAATCACTACTTCAAATACTGCTACCACTGGGCAAGGTACCGCTGAGATGAATGTGGATACTGTTGGCGAGAATACCGTTGAGATGCAAACTCCTGTCCAATCAAATAATCTGATTGAGCATGTCTCTGCCTCAGCTGTTGACAACGCTGTCTCAGTTCTTCGTCACCTTCTTTCTCTGAACACTTTGCCCTACACTTCTGCTGGCAATAACTCCTCCATGATTCAGTTACCACCGAATAAGTTAGTGGATTCCTTTGCTAAATTGTTGTCTCAGGATGAGAATGGTTCTAATAATCTTTATCTAGAATCCATGAGCAAGCTAAGTGAGTCTGGGTTAGCGCTGAAACCCGTCGAACTTACTACCGACGTCTCTCATATTACTCCTTATGAGCAATTTTGCAGCGCCGTCATGGTAGATTATTGCCTCAGCTTCACCCTTAAACTTTTTGTTTTTATCAGGATTTCATTTCTGACTATACCAACCTGCTTTATTCTGCAGGATTTCCAGCGCAATCTTGGCAGTATCACACTGAATGCTCAGCTAAGACAAGAACTTGACAATCTGCGCCAAGCAAAGGCCACAGTGGATCAAGCAAATGCTTCCTTGGATCACCGGCTAGATGTAGAGAAGAAAGAGTGTAACCGTATGCGCATCAATTACAATCTAGAGAAAAAGAAGCACGAGGAACTCCAAGGTTAGTAATTGTTTCCAGTTTTTCAGACAATAGTTTTTTATTCTGTCGTCCTTTTTCCCAACGTCTAGTCCCTTTCCCTTATTAGGTCGTCGACAACATCCTGATAGCCGATTAAAGCAAGCCGAAATTGAGATTGGTAAGTTGACTAGTGCTAACACTAAGCAACGTAATATGTTACTCAATTTGGGCCAAGATGTTCAATGGTACCGCCAAGAGTTGCGTAATGTCACTGATCTTAACGTAAATCTTGATCACATGCTCAAAGTTTCTCAAGCTGATGAGGCATGGCATAAGAGTGAACGTGAAAATGCTTCTCGCTTAGCGGAATTAGAACGTAAAGCCAAGGAAAAGATGAATGTGGAGCATATGAAGTTGTCTTCCCAATTAAAGAATGAAAAGGTCGTCGTTGCTCGCTTGTCTTCTCAATTGGTTTGCAAGGTTGCTGAGCGGGATTTTGCTTTCGACCAGATTCAGCGTCACAAAGATTTCGCCCAAATCCATGGAGATCGTGCTAGACAGCTAAGTGAAGAGAACGAGAATCTTAGACGTAGAATTAGAGAAACTGTCGGCCCCTGTTCTGATGAAGAAGTGTTGGATAGATTGAGTGAAATTAATGTTGCCCAGGAGGGTATACGTATGTATGTTAATGAGCTAGAAGGTAGTTGCTAGGATTTTGCTTTCTGTTCATGACTTCAGCGGATTAGTTTTTGCCTTAGCATCTGACTTATCTTCTATTTTGGTTTCAGAGAAATATAAGCAGCTGGAATCTCAATTGGAAGCACAAACTACCACCTTGAAAGAACACCAAGGGTGTGTTACTAGAATTGTTCAATTAGAGGAACATGTGAAAGACCATCAATCTTGTTTCCGCTGATTCTTCAATGTCGACCGCCAGAACTTCCTGCTGCCTTCTTCCTTCTATTGATGACATCTTTAGTCTTTCAATTGCTATCGCTGGCACCTCTGGATCCGCCATCATAGAAGAGATAAACGCCAATGCATCAGCATGTCTGTTGTCATTTCTGCATATGTGTCTAAATTCGATGCCAGTAATCTTGTTAGCGTACTCTCTAGCCAACTGCAAATATTGCTTTAGTGAGCTATCATGTGCTTCATATCTGCCTAGGATCTGCCGAATGACCAGCTGGGAATCACTAGTTAAACGAATGTTGCTGATGTCCATCTCGATTATAAGCCTCATTGCATGTATTACCGCTTCGTATTCTGCCTCATTGTTTGTAACTGGGAACTCTAATCTGAATGAGTGTACTATCCTTGAGCCTTTTGGTGAGATAAAGACTATGCCAATTCCTTTGCCCTCTTTATTAGCTGAACCGTCAACATATACTTCCCACTGATTTGGATCTCTTTTCAGCAAGTCTGGGACTCCTTCATCTGGATCTTCCTTCTCCATGAATGGAATGTCTTCAGTTTCTTCTTCTTCTTCTTCTATGGGAAAGTCTGCCAGGAAGTCGGCGATAACCTGTGACCTTTGAGCTGTCCTTATTTCGTATTTGACGCCGTATTGATCTATCTGAGCATTCCATTTTGCAATACGCCCTGCTCTTTGAGAACTATGAAGAATGGCTTCGATGGGAGTTTTGGTGAGTACCGTTATGGGATGAGCATGAAAATAAGGACGAAGTCTGCTAGTGGCGAAAACTAGAGCGAGTATTAATTGCTCTATCTTAGTATAGTTTTTCTCAGCGGGTTGCAGAGTTCGACTAATATAATAGATTGGTGTCTCCCCTTCTTTTGTCCGTACTAAAACTGCACTAACCGCTGATGATGTGGCCGCCAAGTAACCCTCAATTCTTCTCCATGTTCCGGCGGCTGGATAGCTGGTAAGGTGGCTAAATACTTCTTTATTCCCTGAAAGGCATCCTCATGATCTTTTGTCCAGTTGAACTTCTCTCCTTTCTTCAGCATTTGGAAAAATAATTTGCACTTGTCAGAGAACCGAGATATAAATCTATTAAGAGACGCCAGAATGCCATTTAAGCGCATAACATCTTTCAGGGTTACCGGCGAGGGCATTTCTAAAATAGCTTTGACATTGGCCTGGTCTACCTCTACTCCTTTTTTTTGTGACAACATAACCCAAAAACTTTCCAGATGTGACGCCGAATACGCACTTTGCTGGGTTGATCTTCAACTTGGTTATTCTCATGTGATCAAAGATTTCTTTCAAGTCTTGTACGTGGTCCTTCTGTTTCTTGCTCTTGACCAACATATCATCAACATATACCTCCATAGTTTTACCTATCCATTTCTCAAACATATCCTGAGCCATCTTTTGATATGTAGCGCCAGCATTCTTGAGACCAAATGGCATTCTTGTGTAACAAAATAAACCTTTAGTAGAGAAAAAAGTTGTGTGACGCTGATCTTCTTCTGCCAGCGGTATCTGGTTATATCCAGAATAGTCATCCATAAAAGATAGTAATTCATGCCCAGAAGTGGCATCGACAGTCTGATCTATGCTTGGCAAAGGAAAGCTATTCTTGGGACACGCCCTATTCAAGTCGCTGAAGTCGATGCAAATTCTTACCCTTTATTCTTCTTAGGAACCACCACCATATTAGCTATCCACTCCGGATATTGAACTGGTCTAATGATTCCTGACGCCCTCATCTTGTCAATCTTTGCTTCCACCGCCTCCTTGTACGCTGGTGCCAACTTTCTTGGACGCTGTTTGAATGGTCTGATCCTTGGATCTATATCCAACTTATGGCATGCAGTTTCTGGATCAATACCAGGCATCTCATTCATGCCCCAAGCAAAAACATCCGCATATTCTTTTAGTATAGCCTCTAACTGCCGAGATTCTTCTTCATTCAATAAGGTACCAATTTTTACTATCTTAGGAGCATTTTCTTCACCTATGTTGATCTCCCTTGTAGGTTCTACCGCTGTGAAATGCAAATCTGGCTCACCCATAGGCGAAGGTTCCTTTAATTGCTATAAAGGTGCCGCTGAAGGACTTGCTGTTGAGTCGCCCTCTTTCACAGAAAGAATGTATTTGTTGGGATCAGCGACTAGTGCGGTTATTTCTTTAGTCTTGGTTGCTTCTTTGGTCTGCTTCCTTTTCTCATTTATCCTGGACTTTCGAGTTTCACGCATCTTGACGTCTACTTCATTGCATGCCTTTGCTGTAGATGAGTCGCCAATGTACTCAGCTACCCCTTCTGGAGTTGGAAATCGCAACCGCTGATGATAGGTCGAAGGAACTCCCTTGATGCTATGTAACCATGGTCTGCCAAGGATTGCTGCATACGGCGAATCTACCTCCACAACACAGAAAGTAGTATCCATGATCAAGGTCTTGCATGTAACTACCTTCATTTTCACTTCTCCTTTAGGCTTGGACGCTATCCCATTAAATCCATAGATGTTGTATGAAGAAGGAACTAATGACTCCACCTGTTCTTCTTTAGAATCCATGGCCTGGTACGCTGAATTGAAGAATATCAACAGAGCTTCCTGGATCTACCAGCACTCTTGGAACCTTGAATTTTCCTATTTGGATGGTAAGGACCAATGGATTCAAATGATTTCTTGCCTCAGGTGATAGTTCTACCGCCGAAAAACTGACTGGCTTTTTCATCCATTCTAAAAGTGGGCTGTTCTTGACGGCGACACTGAAAATCTCTTTGCCATTGCTATCTCTCTTGTGAATTCTTGACATTACATTGTTATGGAATCCATCCCTACTGATTGTTGAATGCACAATAGAAAAACAATTCAACTCTTTCAGATCACGCTGAACTTCAACTTCAAAAACTTCAGGCTTTGGCTGTACAACTTGGGTTGGCTGAACCTCCAATGGCGGCGCTGGAGGTAACTCTAAGAAATCTTGAAATCTTCCCATACGAATGAATCGATGTACTTCTCTTTGGACTCCTGTGCAGTTTTCAGTCGAATGACCATGGAATTGATGGTATTGGCAATATTGGCTGGTATTGGAAATAGGGTTCATGGGATTTCCTCTGTTAAAAGGATAGCGGATTTCATTCCTTGATGCAGAACTCTCTATCTGTCTGAATGCATCAGTATATGTGACATGTAGTTTTGGTAGTGTGGCGTCTTGGAAATCTGGGTATCCTGGCTTTCTGTCGCCGAATCTTCGATTATCATGGTTGAATCTTCTATCACCATTACCTTGTCGCCGGTTGCCATATCCTCCTCTGTTGTCGCCGTAATTCATTCTATCATTGTTAGCATATCTACCTCTATTATCATATCCTCCCCTGTTATCTTGATCATCTCTTCCTGCATAAGTATCTCTCTTTCCTTGATTTCACTGTTGAGTACCATTCTGCTGATACTGCTGTCGTTCTTGTGGTTGTTGATGTGGGACGACTGCTGCTGAGGGTGTTGCTGATGTTACCTCCAATTTTTTGTGCTCCTTTATAGTCCATTCCTTTCTTGCTTCTTCTTGTTCTTCTGGCGACAAATTGTTGATAGAGTGAGCATGTTTTGCCCTTTCCTTCTTCTGGCGTTCTTCTTCTTCTTGCATTTCTTCATATCAACCATTCATTTTGTCTTGCCCTCAATTCCCCTATATCTGCTACTGGAGTCCAATATAAAGACTGGAACATCTTATCCGTTGTTTCCATTGAACTAATAAATGCCCGCATCTTCTCTCTGTCAGATACCGCCGACCCCACTTCACTACAAAGCTTCCTCCATCTCATAATATAACTTCTACACGTTTCCATAGGTCTTTTCTTATTGTTGAACAACTTTTCTGCCCCAGGGCGTACTCTCTTGTTTTGTATATAGTTTGCAATGAATTTCTCTTCCAACTGTGTGTATTTCGCAATTGACTTCTCTCTTAGACCGCCGAACCAAGCCAAAGCTTCATCTTTGAGGGCAGCAGCAAACGACATGCACATTATTGGATCTGAACTGGTCCATGCCGTTAAATCCCTTTTGTAGCTTTGTAAGTATAATGTTGGATCTCCTGTACCGTCAAAGATTGATGTGAAAGTTGGCATACTAAACTTCCTGGACACATGTCCATACGTGATTTCATCTACAAATGGTGTCTTTTTTGCCTCTAAGATTGCCTTCTTTAATTTATCGTCTTTTGGCTGACCTGTGACTTCTTCTATCTTCTTCTCCATACGGCGTAACCTCTTTGCAACATACTCTTGATAATCATCCAGTTTATCCGAGTCGGCGTAACTTTCCTCGCCGTGATTAGATTTCCCGGTCTTCTTACTTCCTTCTTCTTTTTTCACTGTGGATGCCGCCACTTCTGGTCTTGTAGATCTGCTCTTTTGAGCTTTGTGTACTGTATGAGTTGAGCGACTTTTGCTACGACTTTCCATTAACTGCTTATGCTGCTGTGCCAATTGTAAGTTGCTCTGAAGGATAATGTCCATCTGTCTTTGCATCTGCAACTGCATCTGAGCTTGATTTATGGTGCTTTGTTCAAAGAACTTCTTTAGCAATTCTTCAGTAGCACTGGTGGATCCTGCTTTTCCTTCTGACACTGTTATTGGCGCCGTTCTTGATGTTCCAACAGCTGCCACCATTCTACTGCTACCTCCTACCTCTTTTGAAGTGTTACCAGCTACTCTCGAGGGTAGCCCATTAGTGTTGAGATTGCCGCCTACTACCCTTGATAATCCTTCAACTGCATGAGACGTCTCGCCAGGAATCGCTGTTTCTTTGGTGGTGCCGTCATCCACTGCTTTTTCTTTACTTTGCGCTGGAACTTCTTCTTCCTCATCCTCTTCTGGTATCCCATCCAAATGTGTTATGTCTTGTATTATAACAGTATCCATAGTCGTTGTCTGCTGTTGAGGTACTGCTGTCTGCATTGTTGTTGTTTGCTGTTGTTCTGGTGTCGGCACTACTGGCTGTTGTTGCTGAATCGCCGACTGTGGCGTTGCTGACTGTTGTTGCTGAATCACTGGCTGTGGCGTTGTTGGCTGTTGACTTGTATTGCCGCTCAAGAAAAAATCATGTGCAAAACCTAGCGGTGGTACCGCTGAACTTCTCAAGTTATGCCGATTAGGAAGGGCTACAGACTGAGCGGGTATGGGAAATTTTGGAGCTTTACTTGTTGACGCCGTACCTCCTTTCCGCTTAGTCGCCATTTGGTATCCTGTGTAGAAAACAACAAAAGCACTTCCTGACAGTATTAAGCTAGCTTGACTGTTAGCAAATGCCAAATTCGTTAGTGGAGGTGGTTGAGCGGTTTCTGATAAAGTAGGAAACAAACAAAATAGCTCAGAACTACAGCAGCGACAATTGCAGAGTATGACCTAATCTTGTCGGCAGTTGAAAGAAAAACCCTAGATTTTGAAAACTTGTTGAAACCCTAAAAACACCAAAGTTTGCTAACCATATTCATATCAAAGATCAAAATCTGTACGATATTGAAATTTTGTTAATGACTTTTCATAACACTTTAATCCAAAAATCACACCATGACATGTAAAATAAGAGACATCTGCCAAGAATCATGTTCAACATAGTAATCTATCATCATCCTAGATCCCTAATGACGTATATGGACTTATCGCACAAGCAAAAGTTTCATAACATCTAAACAGGAGACCCTTATTACGTGTTCCAGCATAACAGAGAAAGAAAAAGGTTGAAATTCTAGCTTTTGAACCAACACCTTTAAGTTAAGAAGAAGAAATTATATTATGCCTCTATAAATGAGAAGAACCATCCATAAACACAACTAATGACGCCCAACACGCCCTAACAGAAGGTTTTTCCATGGTTTGTAAAGATTAACAGCAGCAAAACTTTCACAGACTTCTATAAAGGGAAGATTTTAATAAGTTTACCAGCATATTTATGGTTAAAAAACCACCAGCAGCATATGTGCTGTTAAGATACCGCTAAGCATGTTAAAAACATTCAATATTTCCTAACACAGGAGCCTTTTAAGGTTCAGCCTCCTTAAACAACAATAAACATACTCATGACCTCCATAAATGGAAAGTTTGAGCAACCATCAAACACAGCAGCATAACGAATACTTAAAAACCTCATTACCATGCAAAATAACTTGAGTTCCATTAAAACAAGAAGAATTTTTTTTTGAAAAACACAGGTTCAGACCTCTTCTAGCGCCAAAATGTAGTTGGTAAAATCCCCATAGTAGAGATTTTACCAATACACCCCTATTATAAATTCATAAACACAACATAACAAGCATACTTAAGGTAAAACATCATAAACATATACGCAAACAACATAACACAAGCATGGAGTATAAAGGCTCATATAGAGTATAAGAACAACACTTAAGATGGTAAATTAACACACACAAGTATAGATTATTATTAAAATTCCTTGGATCTCACCTTGCCAAGGATCTCTCTACAGCACACACAAGATCTCACTGCCAGTTTGGGCTATGGAGAGTAAGGAAAATCACTTCCTCTCAACAAACCAAACCCTAGCAATCACTTTTCCAACCCCTCTCTCAGTTGGCGTACTCAGCCTTATATAGGCGCTTACAATAATGGAATACAGCTAATACGTACAAATCATTCTGACACTATTTGTCTTCTTTCTCACCGCCTTACCGCCGAGCTTCTTTTACGTTCTTAGCGCCTTCCTTGCCTTCTTCAGCGTCCTTCCCATACATTAGATAAGATCAATGACTCGGAATCCACTGAGTCAACAGGTCAACTCTGACAATTCGACCGTTCTGCTTAACCTTAAATGCTCAACCAACTTATTCAGCTTTTGTCGGAGCCATACCGCTGATACCAACTCGATGTATCCCGCTATATCCAAATGTTTCTCAACGTCCCTTCCTTTGTAGGAGAATCCGCCGACTGATGCCGTTGTCGCCACACTTCACTTCTTATGGATGCCCTTCTTAGTGCAAATCTTTTCTTAAGTACCTTCAATTGGCCTAAGGCATTTTCTACACCTACACAAGTTGTGTCAGGGTGAACAATTTCCTGTTCACCTTTGGTAGTCAAAACAGGAACTACTACATTACTAGTCTTTGGCTTAGATTTCTTTGCCTTACCCTTTTTCCTGTTTTCCCCCTGTAACCCAAGCATTGCATGATGTAATTTAACCATACCAAGTATTTGTTGGTTAAATAACGCATTATTTTTCATGAATTCTCTTAGGGTAGCCTCACTAGGGTGATCATTCCATTTGGCATTTATTGCTCTATTAATATTATGAACAATATGATCTTTCTTCCCATCTTTCTCATCAAGGTTACTTGAGAGAGAATTGGATTGACTATCCTTTTGCAGGTTAGTTGATCTCCAATTGGGAACATCAGATCTAGTCTTCGCTTGTACAAAGTTGTTTTCCTTTCTGTAATTATGACGATTACGAGAGGACTTTGTAGAGCGTTTATAGGCAAAACTTGGCTTGTCATAATTCTGTTTCTTATGCCTAAAGGTTGGACGTTCACAACCTGGATCATTAGAAGATGCTGCGTTGTTGTTAGGTTTGATGTGAATCTCCAAAACAACAGGAATAATCGAGCCATTGGCTTTCTCATTCCTTTTACGGAATCTGCAACTTCTAGCCAAGTGACCTTTACCACCACAGTAAAGGCAATTTTTGGTAACAAAAGGAGTGGGATGCTTGTTGTTACCTGGACGAGCGTGTGGAGCTTGATAAATCTTGCTCTTCTTCTCCTTGACTGGCTGTAGATGTATATCACCTTGGGGATCAGTGGTAGCCTTAGGTTGAGAAGAATCCTTAGCCTTGAAAAATTTCACTTCTTTGTTATTACTTGGAGCGTCTATTCCTTTATAGCCCAAACCTCGTGTGTCACGATGATTTTTACTCGCTCCTAACATTGAGGTTTATTTGTCAGAGCTGTTGTTCAACTCTTTCAACGTCTTGATTTCGGCAAGAGCATTAGCCAGATTAGCTTCCGAGCTATTATTCAACTCTTTTAATGCTCTTGATTTCAGCAAGAGCATTAGCCAAATCAGTTTCCAGATGTTTTTCCCAAGTGAGAAAAGTGTTTTATTTTTCTTCGAAACACTTTTGTTGAGTGACTATCTTAGCATCAGATGCAATAAGCTTTTCATTCAACTCACAGAGACTATGTTGAAGATTTGCCCCTTCCAGTTCTTTCAAACTTAACTCTTTGTTACACTTCTTTAATTGACTCTTGTAAATATTGAAGCCAATATAAAGACCTCTGTAACAGTTTCTCATACTCTTATAATCTCGAGAGAGCTGAGATAGAGTTTTAAGAAGCTCAGAGTTGGGTGTGCTCTTCAGGAATGGAATTAACATCTTAACGAAAGTTGAAACATCCTCTTCTACTTCTCTCTCAATGTCTGAATCAGGTTCATCGTCCATATTCCTTTGAAGGCAGGATTCCCAATCCTCATCATCAGACTCTACATCATTAACAGGAATATCCTGTCTAGTAGATCCAATCAAGGCATGTTCTCTTGATTGTGAAGAGGAAGTATCGTTAAGATTTGGTTCAATACTGTTGACGCGGTCCACTTCTGCATGCATAACAAAAGTGCCTCTGGATAGCACGTTACAAGCATTTACGCTTAGGACCATTACTCACAAGCCTAGATAAACACAGTCAGTTACGTCTTTAATATGTTCACCTGCTCTGATACCAACTGAAAAAGGAGGGGTACCAAAATACTACCAACTTTTCGTTTTGGCTCGTGAGTCTTATGGTTTAAGTATGGACGATCTCAAAAATCAATATCCAAACTTATAACTGGAGTTGTTAAACCTCGACAAAGAGAACTTTGGAGTCAACTCTACAGTTAATCAATAACGTACTACTTGGTGCTTTAATTATATAATCAGAGATATAATGCGGAAAGTAAAAGCACACAAGACACCAGAGATTTTTTTAACGAGGAAACAGCCTTGCAGAAAACCTCGGGACCTCGTCCAGATTGAACACCGCCCATTACAAACTGACTACAAACTCTAGCCTACTATAAGACTTCGATCTGGGATGTAGCAGAGACCAACTCAAGCCCTCCAAGCGAATTGGCTACTGTCGCCTTCCTTACGTCTCTAGACCCCTCACAGATCGTCACGCACTTGATTCCCCCAGCTGATGTCATTTACAGTCCTAGGAGTTGCTTTGACCGATGCCAAAGGCTTGTGTCAGCAATACTGGCTTTGCAACCTAATTGTTGACGAATGGTGTAACTGTCCTCTATCAGTTTACCACACACAAGATGACTTCCTTCGGATTGTTAAATCCAGGTCATACGAATATCTACTTCACAAATCGGGGCTGACACGCAAACCAAGTAAGCAATGCCCAATCTGTATCTACCTCAGTTATACACGAAGAATCATTTAAGAAACTTGTATAACTGAAGCTAACTAGGTCTTACAACACCGAGCGCAGCCGTGCGTTGCTACCTTTCCAACCTTGTTGAATAACGTACCAGTTCTTGAATAGTCGTATATTAGAAGAGACGGAATTTAGAATAGACAAGAACGTGATCAAGTTACCAAGGTTACAAGTTAATCCGATTTCAACCAAAGATGGTTTCAATCTCCTACATGTGCTTCCCAACTCCCAAGAGAAGTCTTTATAGTCGTAGGGAGTTCCCAGAGGAACTGCAACCTATAGAGGATGACTATACCACAACAAGCATTCACCGAAGTGAAAAGAGTTTACGCTACCTTCCCTAAGGACCTTCACGTATGCTTGATGCTTGCGGTATTTGTCCATAGACACCTCTATTTATAGCACTTAATAAGATAGGTTGCTTTGGAATAAAGCAAGCAATTACTTGTCCCACAAGTTAAGGAAACTTGGATCAAGTAAAGAGATTAATCTCAATTGGAATTATTTTTAACATTATCTGCCAAGTGTTTTGTTAGCTCAAGAACACTTCAAGATAGAAATCCAACAGACCAGAGATAATCTTATCTTATTGACTCATTGAGGATCGTTAGATGGAACACAAAAGATATTATCTTATACACAAGTCCATCTAAGAGATAAAGGAGTTTGGAA
>JAJJMA010324838.1:19957-39174 GCA_023529015.1 Papaver nudicaule
TGATGGATCTCTTATGCATGGCTTCTTCTTCATCTTTTTATCTTTAGACAGTACTATCGGCTCTAAGATGTTGGTATATTGCAGAAAAGCAATTGGATTGAGATCTGCTTGCATCTTCACTCTCACATTATCTGGTGATCTGTCCCACTTGTTTCTAAGTGCTACAATTTGAGTTACCTCATCAAAAACAGTAGTTGTACGGTTTTGTAACGAAGGCGTACCTGTTAGCTTCCTCCAAAATGGATCAATGGAGTCAAGAGGTATATGACCATCCATATTCATTCCTACCAGCTCACATGCACAAGGTAAACCTAATGTCCGTTGGACATGAAAACATTTCATGTTATTAGTAGACACCATTCCAATATCCTGCATCACATCTATTATTTTGTTAATGGCTTTGTGAGACACAAAGTTGCGAATTTCTTCCAATATAGGTTGTTGGAAATGCGTAAGCATTGTCTGGGTTAAGTTTTTTTCAAACTCACCTTCGATGCCCCTTAATTCTGCCTCTAATTTCTGATGACCTGAAGTCCAGCAAGTAACA
Source organism: Papaver nudicaule (assembly GCA_023529015.1). Taxonomy (NCBI): domain Eukaryota; kingdom Viridiplantae; phylum Streptophyta; class Magnoliopsida; order Ranunculales; family Papaveraceae; genus Papaver; species Papaver nudicaule. The sequence continues at coordinate 20,505 of JAJJMA010324838.1, forward strand.
AATGTACCTGCACTTGCACTTGATCCAAGATACAGTTTCAATTTATGGTGTGCACTCTCACATCTGCTCGTCGCAACATTTGCATAATGTTTGATGTCGTTTGTCCATGCATAAACAAATTTCTTCTTGTACTTATGCAACCAGGTCTTGTGCACATAAATTACTTGTTTCTTATGCTTGGGTTCCCACTTAAAAACCAGTTTTCTATACACCTCTTCGTACTCATGTTTGATCTTGCCCTTATAATGTCTTTCCAATCACTCATGAACACCTTTTGATCCTTCAATTTTTCTCTTTGTTTCGCTTTTTTCTTCTCATTCAATTCTTCCTTTACAACTGTAGGAATAAAACTTGGAACCTTATTCGCAAGGGATTCCTTCTCAATTGCTTCTTCGACAATATTCTGGATGTGAAGGTGCTAACGAACACGCTGTAGTACATTCTTATTAATATGCCAAGTGCAAAGGAGATGTGAAGATCCTTTAAACACATGTTCGAGCAACTTCAGCATCAGTCACAAATAGTGTAGGTATCTCATTAGATCTATAAAGACGTTTCAAGCACTCTTGTGTCCAGATGTAGGAATCTTTTTTACAATCACCCATGAATGTCATCCCAACTGTAAAACTAGCACATGTTGACGTATGTGAGACTATATGAAAAAGGGGCAAGCCATACTTATTTGTTTTGTATGTGCAATCTAGCAAAACAAACTCATGGAAACATTGGGCTAGCTTCACAGATCTAGGATGCGGGAAAATCAGTTCCGTTAGCTCTTTTGTTTCAGAATCACACCTTTACTCAACCGTGTAGTTGTGCTCTTGAGATAACTTCATAAACTGCTGCATTACATTCCTACCCTCAGTTGCAATCAGATTTAACTCGGCTCTAGCATTGTATATGGTTTTGATAGTGGAGTGGTTATCGGAAAATTCTGACCTTATGTGACTGATAATCTGACGAGGTCGAACACCACTTGCAGTCAAATTTTTAACTAAATTCTTCTCTTCTTCCTTCAACCTCCCCGCATACGCATGTCCTGTTAATGTATTTGCAAGGGGGTGATTATGGAAACCGCACTTAACCCGAACTTTCCATATACCATCCTTCTTGCAACTCATAGATAACTTAAATGGACAACCACACTTTATGGTACCACATTTCATTTTCCTCTTGCGCGTAGACTTGGGTTCATAGTCTTCACTTTGGTGGCTAGAATGCCAACCACTTCTGTCACACTGCATAACCATATTTTTGAGGTGTGACGACGCCATTAATATCACAGAATTCAGTGGCCGACCAGTTTTTATACACCACAAACGGACTTCCTCCTTATCCTGGAAAACCTGAGCAGTACATAAGAACAAATTTAGAACATACAGAACTCTCAAATTCAACACACAAACTGATTGATGAACTATAGTTTATGTTTTATATATGCACTTAGATTTCTAGCTATAATGGCTGCTATAGTTAGTCCTACGTACAATAAATCAAACTATGATTTCAATTAAAGCACACAAATCTAATCCATTGAAAAACTGACTCACTAGCAGTCAGAGTATCCTCCAAACCTTAAGTTAGCAATACTACATCTCTACTTATTCAAGGGATATTCAGCTAATAGTGTAGTATTCAGACTTAGCTGAATTGTTTTGTGTCTGAGTTAGATGTCCTGTGTCTGAGTCAGTTTGGTCTGAGTCATACAGCTGACTCTGTCTGATTATTACACTATTATTAATACTCCTATCATTGTAATCATTGTTAACGTTTTTCTCAATCAATAATATTTTCTTTAAAACATTTTCATGGTATCAGACAGGTTCAGATCTAAAGATCAAAAACCTGGTGATTACTTTTTCTCTGAGAATTCGTTCTAAATCAAGCTCAAAATCTTGTATAATACCAATAGCTTCGATTCAAAAATTATCAAAAATCTTTTGTAATACTAAATTAACCAATTTCTTGGTTTGATCTCTCTGTGATTGAAGTTCTCGATTGATGGTTGTAACTCGAAAGGGGTATATCAAAATCAGAACATTCGTGATAACGACAATACTAATTTCACACAGCATCAAAAATTTTCAGGAAGAAATCAAGATTTCACTCAATATCAAGAAAATCAAGAAATAATGGCTTCCGCTGATAATGGTAATTTCTCTATTCCTTTCACGAATATTACCAATTTTGTTTCAATTAAGTTGGATTCTACAAATTACCTGTTATGGAAAAATCAGTTTCAAAGAATCTTGGTCTCTACTGATCTGATTGGGTATGTTAATGGTACAATTGAAGAACCAGTTCAGAAGATTACTGTTGATGAAGTTCAAACAATTAATCCTGAGTGGGTTAATTGGAAGAAGGCTAATGATTTTGTTGCAGGTTGCTTGGATGCAACATTTACCTCTACTGTTAGTGGTGATATGTGTGGATTAGAAACAGCTAGAGAGATTTGGTTAGCTCTTGAGACAAGTTTTAAGACACAATTTAGAGCAAGAAAGAGTTTGTTCAGAAGTCAGCTGAGTAATTTCAAGAAAGGAAATCTTGGGATTACAGAATACTTACAAAAGATTAAATCTGTTTCTGATGCATTGGCTGCTATTGGTCAGAAAGTGAGTGATGAGGATTTGATGATGCACATCACTGATGGCTTGGGTAAAGAATATGAGAGCTTTGTAACTTCAATGGAAAATAGGGATGTATCATACAGTTTTGCATAGATGAAGGCTAGACTACTTGCTCATGAACAAAAGTTGGCTAAGAAGGTTTTGCAGCATACAAATGTGTTAGACTCACAAAATTCAGCAATGTATGTGAGGAATGCTCCAAATTTCAATAATAAAAATGGTAAACCTAATGGTCAAGGCAACAAAAATGGAAAGAAGACATTCAATGGTGGTGGCATGAGTAATAATGGTTCTAATGCTGGTGGTTTTAAGAATAGTCAGTTTCAAAATGGAAACACATCATCTTCTTCATCTAATGGAAGATCTGACTATTCCAAGATGGAGTGTCAAATTTGCAAGAAAGTTGGTCATTCAGCTTATAGGTGCATGTTTAGATATTTTCCTCCTAATGGTGTGCAGAATACTAATCAAGCAAATGTAGCTAATTCTGTTCCTACTGTTACTGAAGAAGAACCAGTTATTGAATCTGAAGATGGTGCAGAACAGCAAGCCTTTTCCAGCTATCATATGAGTAAAGGAGATCCTTATACTTCTCACTTTTGGTTGTCTGACTCTGGAGCTACTGCACATATGACAGGAAATTCTTCTTTACTTACTAACTAGTTGTCCAGCCCGTGCGTTCGCACGGACCCGAGTCCCTACTTTGTACGGCACTCCTTGTTTGCCAAATGAGCCCCTACTGTGTGCGGCACTCCTTGTTTGCCAAATGAGTCCATACTTGTTCTTATACTTCATTTTTTTCCAGAGAAATTAATCAATGAGAGAGAGTTGAGAAATCAATCGAGACACGGAAAATCAGAGAAAAGAAATCGAACGTCGTTGTTATTGATCAAACTGGTCAAATCGATTGAAGATCAACTGGTCACTGATCCACTAATATAGGTGAGGCAATTCAAAATCTATGAACAACAACGAAGCCAACACACTTGTATAGGTAGTTTTCGAAAAGAGAATAGATTTTAGAAAAGAGATTACCTCATACCAACTGGAGTTGTGTGACTTCAAACTTTTTTTTTTGAGGGAGTTGTGTGACTTCAAACTTTTTTAATAATAACTAATAAAACCTAAAAAAGTAGATACATGAAGAGTTGGTTTAAGTTTGCTATAATTGATGGTTTTCAACACAAGCTAATATAAGAGCGTAAATACTTAATGGTAATAAGGATATACTCCCCAAGGGAATACTTGATTTCAAGTCCTTCACCTCATTTAAGGTCCTTACCTATAAAAGATGCATGCCTTTTTTATTTTACATCGGTAAGATTGACTACCTATAGTAGGATGTTGGCATTCCTTTGCTCAATCAAATAACAATGTCATATGCGGGAGTCGAACCCACACCTATATGGTTGCAAACCATGTGCTCTTCCATTTGAGCTAAGACGACGTAAGTACCATTTTTTATATCAGAAAACTTGTCCAGCAGAGAAATTGCAGAACTGAATTCAGAGACATGAAAATAACAATCTCTCATGAAAAAAATGTAACCTGCAAGAATAGTAAAAAGGAAACAAAAGATACACACAATCCTGTGGCATGAGTAACAAATTCAAAAGAAATTAAAATGTGTATGACTGATTTATGCTTTGAACAACAGGAGGTTCTTGAACAGATTGAGACGCTCAAATAGAGAGCCAGGATTTTTCCTTCTTAACCTAAACTGAGTTCTTGCAACTCTGTGCTCGAAAATCAGAGCAAACTACTAAAATAGTGGGTTACTTAAAAGTTACCAATGAAATAGTGTTTTATAAGGCCTAACCTGAACCATATTGCAAAAAAGAATTGATAAATCGTTTATCACAGAAGATATTGATGAAGCAATAAACAAATGAGAAGATAAAGATTAAAAATGGATTACCTGTGATTCAAAGACCTTGAAAGAAGCTTAGCTGCAACAGCGTCAGTGTTATTGATTGTATAGGAGTGTTAAACAAACCCACTGAATATACCCAGTAACATCTGATACAGACAATCTAGCGTCCGTATCATAAGAAACAGTAATCCCCTTTATTGCACCTACCATTTTCATTGCAGACTCTATCTATCTGTTGCACCATTCCTCTAGCAAGCTCAAAACTGAAAGTGGAAAGTTAAGGGCAACATGCTTACCATCAATTCTGCTTTCCGCGGCTGTTGGAGAATCAGGTATTAGAGAACACATAACAATCTCTGCAGTTTCCTGCACATTTGGTTATTAAAACTTGATAAACCATGCATCGAAGATGTTTACCCTTGATAACATGACTTGTTAGAGCATGTGAAATTAGCAGATTGTTAGAATACAACGATGATACAATTACAAAAGTCAATAGCCTAACAATGATGATACAACTACAAAAGTCAATAGCCTAACATAAATAGAGGTAACCATTAAGAGGATGTTTAACAAACGTTGGCCATATTCTAGTCAAATTCATATATACTTGGTGCACCTATGCACATACCATCTAATCAGACAACACCCTTACCCGTTTGAGCCAATATGACAATCATTGTGAGACAAACAATGAAAGGAAAGGATACATGTGTTTACCCATCAAGATATATCCTGGCGCCATTCAGGCACTTCACTTTTGTACACTAACCTTTTGGTCTTAAATCATATCTGCAAATAGATCCAAGCAAATAATAATCAGAACATAACTCTGATTACAAAATACATTAATTAAGAAAGAAGAAGAAAATAGATTCCTAGCGTTTCGTAATTGGCTTTTAAGAACCTAAAATAATCCTTATTACGTAACAGGTTTTTAAAAACCTCTCAAGTCTTAATCGTTGTGGTATTTATTAGTTGGTGACACAACCACCAACTAAACTATACTTTGAAAGGGAATTTAATTCATAATAAACCGGAAAAAGGATTGAACCCAAATTGTGCATATATATTTGTTAGAGCAAGATTCATATTGACGTCTTCAAACTTTGACGAACCCATTCCACCCCCAAATTAATAATTTGCCTTAGAACTATTATTGTACACACCAACAGTCTGGTTAGGAGCGGGAGTGTGATTGTAATTCACTAACAGTAACAAAGTTCATACACGCGCCTTTGAAGAAAAATCAAGCTAATCCTGAAAAGAATATAACAAAGACGCAATTATATGTACAACAGCATTAAATTTGACACAAAAGGGATGGAAATCTTGACTTCCCATGAGCAATTTAGCGATGCAACAACGCAATTATATGCCAGCCAATTTTAAGCACTCTTTACTTTATGCAATCTTACCATTGAGGAGCACATTCATCACAGTAACCTCTCTTATCACATTTCTAACACCAAAAAATTGTAACTGGATCGTTTTTTTGCACTGATGGGAAGCTAGTCCACCGGTCCCATAATAAGCATCTGTGCTTCTATCAGAGTTTGTCTGTACAATAAGAGATATTGCTATATCTATTACTTCTCTACGACATAGGTTCTCTATATGTAATTTAAAACATGACGACAACCGAAAGAAAGTTTACATTGAATCTAACCATCGTAGCATCGGTAAACATAGCCTGCATTCAGCCAATATGATTTATTTTTCCTAGCTGGCCGTGAGCCTGAAAGAAAACTAAAAAAGATTACTGAAAATGATGTTAACCTGGTGGCAAATAGCATAAATGATGTCATCTAAGAATTTCGAAGAAGTTAGGTGATGACACCCTCGTTTGAGAGAAAGCTTCAGTGTAAGAAGACCCTGCCACCAGAAAAATTGGGACCCTAATAGTGAAGCTGGCATGTTCAAGGCTATAAACAGCATTTTGAACATTTAGACCTTGAACAAAACCAAAGAATACTTACGTCCAACGTCAAGCAGAATCTTTATACTTGTTTCAGCTTTCTGTTTCTCCACTTTTCTCTTCATTTCTGCAAGTAGTCCTCCCTTGCTCCACCTTTCTCCTTCAATAAAGAAGCTCACGAACAACCAATACCACTGAACAGATAAAATTACATAAAATTAAAACCACCTATTCACTAACTGCATAAAGTCAATAAAATAAATGAAGAAATAAGAAACAACATATGTACGATCATGCATCCCCATTGATCATGAACAGATAAGAAATTAAAATGATTCCATTTGGAATAATTAAAACAAAATTTTCAATGGAACATATAAATCAAAAATCGACATCTGTAAGAACCCATTAAACCCTTGATGAAATCTAAACAAAAGGGTTAGGGTTGATTGATTTAGAGAAACATAGAGACAACAAAAATCGAACCTGCAACAAAACCAAACATAAATAATAATCTTGTAAGAAAAATCGATCCCACAACAATAATAATACATACACACCTGCTTGTCTCACCTGTTATACAAAATCAAAACCCAAAGAAAACACAGACACATGAAATCAGGATAAATAAAAGAATAACAAAGGGATTCTCAAGAGTGTTGGGTTGAGAATACCTACATTGCAATCCAAACAGGTTAATTAAGATCTTGCTATAACTCAATTCTATAAAACAGTTTAAACAACGGTACCTCGATGGCTCGATTAGATGATCAGTCCTGGGCGGTTTGATGGAGGAGGAGAACCGAGAATGAGAAAAGAAAGAAGAGGAGACCCGTGAGATGGAGAGGCAGAGAAGATAGGCGAAGAAAAAGAGAACATGGGATTTTAGTTTAGGGTTATATTGTATCGGTTCTCTCCCGTGAAAGTTTGGGGAAAATATTGCAAATTTCTCTCATTGGTTATAATTTTCTTAGGTAGGGCCAGAAACTCTAGGAATCGAGAGAACTCCCTACTTTTAATCTCAGCTAAGTAAAACATTCTGAAATTATAGGGTTTAATACTTCTAGCTACAAAGGAAAGGACAAAGTCAGAGTTGGAAATGGTGAGTCTCTGAATATTTCTTTTACTGGAAAAACTCATTTAACTACTCAGCATGCGAGTCTTAAATTAGATGATGTTCTTGTGGTTCCTGATATGAAGCAAAATTTGCTTTCTGTGGGTCAGTTTACAAGAGATAACAATTGTTACTTTAGATTAGATGCTGTTGGTTATGAGATTAGAGATTGTGCTACACATCAGTTATTAGCTAAAGGAAAAATGGTCAATAATCTTTATCCCATGTCTTCTACTGCTCTGCATAATGCCTTTCATGCTCAGACTACATCTCATTGGCATAATAGATTGGGGCATCCTTCAACTAGAATTTTACATCATTTACAAGCAGCAAAGCATATTGAACTAGGTTCCAAACATACAACTACATTGTGTCATCCTTGTCAGATTGCTAAGAGAAAGAGATTACCTTTTCAGCTGTCTGAGTCTCATGCTACTTCTCCTCTGGCTCTTATTCATTGTGATGAATGGGGAGCTGCACCTGTTGTTTCTATAGCTGGACATAGGTATTATATACTCTTTATAGATGACTATTCAAGATTTCACTGGATTTATCCCATGGTTTAAAGAGTGATGCACTTAAATATTTTCAGCATTTTAAACAGCTTACTGAGAATTTGTTTGGCTCAAATATCAAGGCATTTCAAACTGATGGTGCCACAGAGTTGGTGAAAGGGCAGTTTAAGGGTTTCTTAGAAGCTAGTGGAATTCAGATTAGAATTTCTTGTCCTAAGACACCACAACAAAATGGCTTAGCAGAAAGGAAGCACATACATATTGTAGAAATGGGGAATTCCATGCTTTTTACAGCAAATTGTCCTAAGGAATATTGGTTTGATGCTTTCCAAACTGCTACATACATTATCAACACATGTTCTTAACATGAAGTCTCCTTTTGAAGTTTTGTTTGATGAAGTACCTGATTATTCTTTTCTGAAGGTGTTTGGTTCTATTTGTTATCCTTTTTTGGGTCATTCAAGAGTTGATAAATTGTCTCCTAAGTCTGTGAAGTGCATATTTTTGGGTTACAGTACATTACATAAGGGATACAAGTGTTATAATCCTGAATCTGCTAAGTTACACATATCTAGACATGTGGTTTTCTCTGAAGATGAGTTTTACTATGCTGAGTCTTCATGTGGTTCTTCAAATACTTCTTCTGTTTCTGGTGTTGGTGTTGTGGATGAAGTGTCAGTTTCTCCTTATGTTCTTCCTGCTCAAAATACTATAGTGACTAGGTCACATAAAGGAGCCTATAAGCCTAAAACTTTTCCTGATCATGATACAAATGAAGCAGTAAGATATCCAGTTGATGCTGCATTTGTTGCTATGTTAGATATTCCACCTGAACCTAAAACATTTAAAACTGCCATTAAGGATCCTAAATGGCAGGCTTCAATGAAGGATGAATATTTGGCTTTATTGAAAAATGGTACATGGGTGTTAGTAGATTGTATACCAGGGATGAATGTTTTAGGGTGCAAATGGGTATACATGATTAAACTTAAGGAAGATGGTTCAGTGGATAGGTATAAGTCTAGATTGGTGGCACTTGGATATAATCAGAGAGAAGGAGAAGATTTCACTGAAACTTTTAGTCCAGTAGTCAAAACAACAACTGTAAGAGTGGTTTTAACTTTGGCTTTGTCTGAAAATTGGAAAATAAAACAACTGGATGTTTCAAATGCATTTTTGCATGGTTTTCTTACTGAACAAGTGTATATGAAACAACCACAGGGATTTGAGGATCCTGAACATCCTCAAAAGGTTTGTCTATTGAAGAAGAGTTTGTATGGTTTGAAGCAGGCTCCTAGAGATTGGTTTGACAGGTTTTCTGCTTCACTAATTCAGTTTGGGTTTAAAAGAACTAAGTCAGATTACTCTATGTTTGTTTACACTTCTGAATCTGCTATGATGGTGTTGCTGCTTTATGTGGATGACATAATATTAACTGGAAGTTCTGATGTGCTTCTTGAAAAGCTTATATCTTATTTGGGAAATGACTTTGCAATGAAAGATTTGGGCAATCTTAGTTATTTTCTAGGAATTGAAGCTGTTAGGGATTCTAACTCTCTGCATCTTAGTCAGAAGAAATACTTCATGGAGTTGTTGACAAAAGCTTGTATGTTGGAGTATAAACCTTGTAACACTCCAGTGGCAAAGAATAAAAGGGCTTCTATTCATGATGGAGTAGTATTAGATAACCCAACTGAGTACAGAACTATTGTAGGTGGTCTGCAATACTTAACACTCACTAGGCCTGACATTTGCTTTGATGTAAATTATGTCAGCCAGTCTATGCATAAACCTACAGATGTTCACTGGCTCTTAGTTAAAAGAATATTAGGATATACAGTAAAACCTCTCTAAAAGAATACTCCATATAGGAATAACCTCCATATAAGAATAAAAATTTCCGGTCCCGACTTGGGCCAGTTTTATTTAAGAATAACCTCTATATTGGAATAAGTCATATTTTATTCTGGTCCCCTCTTAATAAAATTACCTCTATATAAGAATAATTGACATTACATAATATAATAATATAGGTTTTTCATACATTTAAGTTTAACATAAAAAAAAGAGGTGTTTATCTAAAGTTGTTTTGAGATAAATTTCAGCTAATATTTGTATTATCTAGGTATTGTTTTTGTATTTTCTATGCATATGAATTATTCTTCCTAAGCTTATGTATAACAAATTTATACTTGTACAAGAACTAAATAAAATTAAATTAGTACGTGTGTTATCTAGGTGCACTTTTGTGTTTTCTATGCATATGAAAGTATTCTTCTTAGGTGTATGTATAACAAAAATAAAAAAAATCATTTTCATGTGGACCTCCATATAAGAATAACCTCCATATAAGAATATTTTTTTATGGCCCCAAAAATATTCTTAAATAGAGGTTTTACTGTATTAAAGGGTCAATTGGAGCTGGTGTTACTTTAAGGAAAGGAGATGTTCATGCTTTAAAAGCTTTTGCTGATTCAGATTGGGCTGGTTGTCCAAATACTAGAAGATCTACATCAGGTTTTGCTGGGTTCATGGGAGATTCTCTGATATGTTGGTCTTCTAAAAAGCAACAGACAGTTGCTAGGTCATCTGCAGAAGCAGAATACAAGTGTCTGTCAGTGACATCTTCTGAATTAGAATGGCTCAAGAGTTTATTCTCTGAAATGCATATCACTTTGAAGCTTCCTGTTCTGTTATATTGTGATAATATTTCAGATATTTGTATGACTGCTAATCCTGTGCTTCATTCTAGGACAAAGCATGTAGGTCTGCAATACCATGTTGTCAGAGATTTGGTGGATAAGGGCTTCATCAAAGTTCTTCATGTTGCTTCAGAGAACCAGCTAGCTGATCTGTTTACTAAAGGGCTGTGATTTCCCACATTTAACTCTCTTCTACAACAACTGCTGGGAGCTGTGAAGACTGCTGCTGTGCATGATTCTTCCTCTGGTGAAGATGATAATACTGAAGACTGAAGATGATTCTGTCTGTTCTTCATTCTTTTTGTTTGTTTCTTTAAAATCACCCAATTATGCGCCTATCTGGTTGAGGGGGGCTAATAGTGTAGTATTCAGAGTTAGCTGAATTGTTCTGTGTCTGAGTCAGATGTCCTGTGTCTGAGTCATACAGCTGACTCTGTCTGATTATTACACTACTATTAATACTCCTATCATTGTAATCATTGTTAACGTTTTTCTCAATCAATAATATTTTCTTTAAAACATTTTCAAAGTATGAACAGTATAAACCTTTAACCCCTTTCACACATATCTCAGTACATAATTGTGTGTTAGGAACAAAATTATACCTCTCCAGTTTGAAAATGACTTGATAAATCAGGGTATGGAGAAGAGACGGGTTGATCTTCTTCTTCGATTTCATTGTAAGGAACAACCTTCACATAGAAAACCAGCTGTGTAAGAAATTTTTCACAGGACAATTATTTAGTGTAAATAAATATGAAAAAAAGATTAAATTCTTACCTGATGTGTTTCGGCTAACAAAGAATTAGTTTATGTTGGGTATGAACTCTCCCAATTTAGGTTTTCAATTGGGTATAAATTATCCCAATTTAGGTTTTCAGTCATGATTTTGGATTTTGAATGACTATCGCCTAATCAACGAGTTTCGAACATGGATAAGTTTGTTACAATCAATAGAATTCGTAGACAAATTTTGTGTTTTTTTATTTTGCTCGTGATTTTGGGAGGAGAATGAGAAGAACCAGTTTCGATTGATTATTGGCGGTGGGTTTTCTTTTTAAGAACATGAGGGTCATGATAGGTAATAACAAAAAACTGTACAGTGAAAAATTATATTTTAATCAAAATCAGAAGGTATATTTCTGATCAACAAAAAAAAAATACCTCCCATAAGATTTTCTTTTCCTCCCTATAGCAAAAATCAATATGGATCCAGGTTTGAAATGTAAGGTGATCACAACAGATTTTAATGGTGAATCGCTTTAGGCTGTAACAACTCTGTCTTACCAAGTCGCGGAGCAAAACTCAGAAGAAGGAGAGAAAAACCCATCTTAATGATGGGTTTATAAAATACATAAAATGTTGTTTTTCACATGATGAATGAATATGTACCCTTAGGCTTAGTCTTATGGGGCTACTACTTGGCTACTACTTCCACCAAAAGCGTGGTGTATTTTAGTAGTACTACTTCTCTCTCCTAGCATTTGGTAGTAGCTCAAGTAGTAGCTACTACGAAAACGCTGAACGGTTCAGCGCTGAAAAAGCGAGAAAACGCTGAATGGTTCAGCGCTCAGCGCTGAATAGTTCAGCGTTTTCCTTCAGCGCTGAACGGTTCAGCGTCAAATAACTTTTCCGAGTTTGACCTTTTTTTCATACACCTAGTTGACACCTTCAGCAATATATCGTGTTTCTAACTCTGTTTTCTCACACTCACGTTACACCACCAATTTACAAACACCGGTTATGCAAAAATGAACAAATTTCATACCAACAAATTCATAAAACAAATACAAGTTGCACCATATGTAAATTAAAAGATAAATTTTCATTAATAACTTAAAGGATTACATTAAAATTTAAATCCGCTCATTCGAGTAATGTGTTGCTACACTTTTTAGGAGAAAATTACGAATGAGTATTCCCCAAAGGAATAATTACATTGACATCTAACATACTTCAAAGGTTTTGAGAAAATCCTTTAGCTCATGGTAATGTGCTTCGTACTCGAATTCCTTTCCTTTACCTTGTTTCCATACCTTCAAAGTCCTGGCATAAACTTCATCTTCCGTAACATCTTTCCCAAGTCTAGCTCGGACAAATCTCCCCAAGTGCATAAAATCATGAACATTTTGGCGTATGATCCACCATCGTTCTGACAGGCCTCTAACATCTCGCACATATTGGTTTTTAAACTTGAAGTCATCTTCGATATAATTAAACAGGGAGCTCCACTTGACCGTACCACGATTTTTTTGTAATCCATAATAGAAGATCACGTCTTTACAAAGACGTAGATCTTCTTCCAACGTAAATGGAGCGAAGCATGGTTTCTTTCGTGTTGATGGAGGAGGAGATAATGGTTTTTGAGATGGAGAACATGTATAGTAGTACTCATGAACTAACTTATCAGTCATGTTTCGATATTGTCTACGAGGAGGAGATGCTGGAGGAGATGTTGAGATTGATTCATTTGGTTTCTGTAGTAAAGATAGTATCTCTTGTGTTGTTCGAGTTGGCCTTTTGGTATTTGAAGATGAACTAGACATCATTTGGTATTTTTCTCTTGATTGATTGTGATAAAGGAAGAAGGTTTGAGAAGAAGAGGTATCTAGAAAGATGATTGTTTGAGAAGAAGAGTTCATTTTTTATATAGATTGATCCCCAACGACTAGTTAACGGCTAGTTTTTTTGAATTTTGTTGATTCGAAAAACTAGCCATTATGAGGTGTAGATGGAGTATAAGAATAAGCTTACCATTTTGTATTTTTTTTTAAAAAAAACTCAAAATAATCGTTGGAACCATGAAATGAAAAATATAGCATAAACTGTAATGTAAAACAACAATCCATAAAAAAAAATTTAAGTCTACAACCATGTTACTACATAAAAACAAATACTCCTTGAACACTAGAAGTGATACTGAGTTTCTGGAATCGTGTCGGGAATACCTTGCTCCATAACCAGATCGTCAAATTCATTGCCAGGTTGGTCTGGTCCTTGTGGTGCATTAAGTGATGTAGATGCTCCGAAAGCTGGACAGTAAACTCCTTGAGTTGTATCTGATGAAGGCCATTGCCCCGCTTGAAAATATGTACTAGTACCCAATGAGAGATCTTCTGCATAGTTTTGTTGTTGTGAATGAATAGAACGTTGTGAAGCAGAAGATCTTCCTGAATCCGAGCATGAAGTTGTAACTCTCTTAGACGTCTCATTCCATAACACTTCACGAGCTCCGGAAAGCGCTGACCATTGTCGTGACATATAATCATAGCACTGCTCCTATAAAATGCAAAAATAGATTAATTTTAGTTGAACATTCAAGCCAATATAAAGTGAAAATGCAAACAAATGTTGATTTACTTACCAAATTCATACCAAATTCACCCCAATTATACGGACAAGAATGCATTGGAACTTCCACTAGTTGTTCAACACTGGTTTCGGTGGCCACTGGTAAAGTGAAGTCTACCTCTGGCAACTGCGGCATCTGTTGTTGTGTGTCATATGTGTAGCTCTGTGACATCAGGTTATCCGGCGCATGAGTGGGAAGCACACTGGGAGGAAGTCTTGAGCTACCAACTGCTAAGTGATCGACGTTCTGTGCATGGTATGGCTCAGTGACATAACCTCCAACACTATGCGTTCTCCACCAACGGGTATATACATCCGGTTCGACTGCATAATAGCGATCGGGGCTTACAAATACAATCTCCCTGTCTTGAACTTGTTGTAGTTGTGGAGGATTTGCTGGGATTACAGTCACACCATAAATCTGCCTCTGGAATCTCTCAGCCAAGTACACACTCATTCTGGTGTTTGGGTTTTGCAGATCGTAAAACAATACTCTCATCCCGGATAACTGTAGTGCTGCATCATAAGCATCTCCTTGAGCATAACTACTGTTTATCCATGGCTGCCAGGTACATGAACCCAATCGCAAGTCAATCTGATCTCTTGCGAGGGAGCACGAATGTTTGTGGACATCCTTTTGGCCTCCTGTTTTATCCCTCTTCCTTGACTGAATTCTTTCCTTGGTGAAGAGAAGCATCTTTGGGAATACATCTTCATGTTGTGTAGCAGGTAGTGGCACCTCTGGCTCTTTCAGTAAGGGTTGCAGGTTATGGAAATAGTAGTAGTACCAGTATTCAAGAACCACAACCATGCCACATAGATCCTTACTCTCGCATGAAGACCACTCGTCAAGATATTTATAGGTATTTCCCAAAGAAGCTATACCCCAATCATAATCCCCAACTTCATTTAAATTTTGGAACAATAGAATCCAACGTTTATCTACTTTTCCAGTAGAATTTGCAAGAAGAGAATGACCCAAACACCAAAGAAAGAACATCCGTGTCAAATGCTCTGCAACATGAGTATTATCCCGGCCACTTCTACTTAGAATGTACCTTCTCAAGGCACCACATGATAGCCAGTTAACGTTATCATCCCATGCACCAAACGTAGGCAAAGTACCAAAATACGTATCTAGATCCTTATACTTTGTTCGAACCTCCAACGGCGGCATAACTACTTGACGTTTTGAGGGAACACCAGTGGGAATGCCAGTTAACATATACCAATCTACTGGAAGAAGCCCAACCTCAAAGTCCCTAAAATGAAAGCTCTTGGTTTTCTGCCACCATCTCTCGGCTAGTGCTTCCACTAAGCCTCTATCCGAATTGGTGAAACTAAACTTAAAAATGCTAGAAAACCCGCAATTGTCACAGTATCGTTGTGTAACAGGATTGTTTGCTACTACAATTTCATATAACGTGCTTATCTCTTTGACAGTACCTCTAAAGTTGACTGACCGAGTTTTACATAATGGCTTTTGACATCTATGTCGCACACCAGGCAAGTTTTTCCCGGACACTACCTCTAACAAAGCACACTCTTCTTCCATACTACAATAAAAAGATAATGAATTTCCATCACAATTTAAATCAAATCAACAAACTCAATTTCAATCATACTCTCAATTTCAAATAGTTTCATCATACTATCAATGTGATAATCTTATCAATTCCAATCATACAATCATATTCATCATACTAACTCAATTTCATCATACAACTAAATTTCATAACCCTAATTTCAACATGAAAAATCAAATTGTCACCATTTTTTTTTCATCTAACAGTCTAACTATCTAGAAAACATCAGTACACATATATGGTAATCATCAAATCAATCATGAAATCATCACAATCAAATATCAAGAACAATAAAAACATAAATGTTAAAAATCATACCTTGGTCACAATTGTTGACGGAATTGAGTGAAATTTGGGGCAAAAGATAGAGAATCGAATTTGCAACAAACCCACGGAAGGAATTTGGAAAAAACTATCTACAATGGGAGAAATCAAACATGCATTTTTCGGTTTAGGGTGGAAAAGAAGAGAAGAAGAAGAGAAATGGGGGAAAATTTTCTCCTGTCGATTTTTTGTAGCAGAAATCTTCTGCGCTGAACCGTTCAGCGCTTTGACCTGGTGTTGACGGTCAAGCGCTGAACCATTCAGCGTTATTCGAAAACGCTGAATGGTTCAGCGACTTGACATCCAATCTCTCCAAGCCATAAGACCACCCCTACCTTACTATCTGACGTGGCTGTCCAGTCTAGTATACTAGACTGGACACCATAAGACTAAGCCTTAGGCTATAGTGCATGTAGCTTTATTGCCCATATAGATATCCTTTATATATAAAAAATGTAGCTGTAAGCGGCCTGTAAGTGTGTCTTTCCACGTGCGTATGCACGTGGGGGAAGTTCTAGTCTCATATAAAACGTATCATCAAAACAGTAGAAGGAAACCTAAAGTCTTCTTCCTCCGTTTCTCCTCTCTTCTAGTCTCTAGACAATAAAACATCTCTCTTCAGATCTAGCAAATGAAATGTCATAGTATGAATCCCTGCTTGTGATTTCTCGTATGTAATATGAAATCTTTACACCAGTTCGGGTTCTCATCTGATTTCCGGTTTAATCATTTCCAACAATCAAAAAGAGTCTTATTTCTTTTTAAGATCTCATGGATTTGATTATCCTTTTCTGTTTTTATAAGTTAATTTTTCTATTCTCACAAATAAACTCCATGTTTTCATATCTGATTTAAATTACGACAATAAAAAACCTATTTTGTTTTCTCAAATTCCTCTGAGTTTTGATTGCTGGTAACTATTTATCTTCATATCCTATAAGGAAATGAAGCCTCAAAGTCTTAGTTTCTATGGGATTCAAAAATTTTGCATAAATTACATTACAATGGTTCATATTTTCAGAAATTTCAAACAACTGGCCACCCATGGGGCCGAACCAGGGCCTGTCTTTTCCTGGCTCCAGCCCCCTAAGAAGCCCAAAAATCTTTATTGTAAGCCCGCGTAAAATGGCTCAAGCCCACCCTTGAGAAAAGGCCAGTTCCCCCACAGGCCACTGGGCTGGTTATCTCCGGTTTTTTTTTTATCCGACTGGTTATCTCCGTTTGGTTTGGTATTTATATGGCTTAATATTCAGCTTTAAGTTGAAAGTGAGAAATTAAGTAAAGATCGAATTAAGGAAAGTTGAAAGAAAGAAATATAAGGAGAGTGAGAAATTAAGTAAAGATCGAATTAAGGAAACTTGAAAGAAAGAAATAAAGGAGAGTGAGAAATTAAGTAAAGATCGAATTAAGGAAACTTGAAAGAAAGAAAGTATGGCAGGAAGATGGTCTGACGCTGAAACCCGTGCGTTGTGTAAGGGTGTGCTGAAACACGGTAGACAGGGAGAGAAAAATAAGAATGACATCGAATTTGCTGATATTTTGGAGGACAGATCTGCAAACGATTTGTTGGTAAGTTATCAAATTCTTTTAATACCATATTGTTCAATCTAATTCTCGTTTCTTGAATGTTTATTTGATTTCCATTGAATGATGTTTCAGTGGAAATTTCGTAGTATTGAACGTGCTGACGAAATTAGGGTTAATACCCCAGCAGCTGTTGTTATAAACCCCCAGGTTGGAAATTTTTTCTTCAATTTATGATCTTGTTAGTTCTTTACATGATCTTGTTCCTTTGTTTGTTGCCATTTGTTACTTTTCAGATTTCTGGTGTTTTTCAATAAAGTTTGCACATTTTTCAGTTCTTGATCTTGATAAGATTGTGTTGCAAATATGATATGTTTTAGCTTTACCTTATTAGAACCCTTTTATAATTATGATCTTGAGTGTTCTTTACATGATCTTGTTCCATTGTTTGTTGACATTTGTTACTTTTCAGATTTCTGGTGTTTTTCAATAAAGTTTGCACATTGTTCAGTTTTTTAAGTTCTTGATCTTGATAAGATTGTGTTGCAACAGTACACTGATATGATATGTTTTAGCTTTGCCTTATTTAGAACCCTTTTATAATTAATTTTACTTGTTAAAAGTTACCTACCTAACTGTGTTTATTGTTGGTGGTTTAATGTTCGTGTGCTAGGGCCTTCTCGATGTACCAGGAGTTCAGGTACATGCTGCTATTGGTGCCCTTGTCCGTCCTCCGAATGACTATGTGTATTGGACTGCTGAAGAGACAGATGCTCTTCATGTAGCAGTTTAACATTCCTTTGAGGCTAGGCGTTGGGTAGCTATCAAAAAAGACCCAGAGTTTGCAATTGCACTTGCAAACAAAGATAGAAATCAGCTACGGGTAAATGGCCAATCTTTGTTTGATGCCCCTTTTCTGCTGTTTTAATTTGTCTGCTGTTTTAATTTGATTAAATGCTCATTTTGATATTAGAGTAAGTGGTGGAATGTCGAGAAAGCTATGGCTCGCATTGCATTAGCAGTGTTGAATGATGTGGAAGAAGAGGCAGCTGGAAATGAGCATGTCAATGATGAAGTAGCCGTAAATGAGCCTGCAGTTCCAGAGGTTGGTAATGAGCCTGCAGTTCCAGAGGTTG
>JAJJMA010324838.1:39184-49509 GCA_023529015.1 Papaver nudicaule
GCCTGCAGTTCCAGAGGTTGGTAATGAGCCTGCAGTTCCAGAGGTTGCTAATGAGCCTGCAGTTCCAGAGGTCGAGGGTGTAGCTGTCTCTGAAGCTGCAACTCCTGATAATAGAAAGATAAATGATGCTGCTTCAGCTCCTAGCAGGGATGGAGTGTTCTCCTTGCTCGACTCATCTGACGACATTTAGCTATTTTTTCATATATGTTGATCAGCCTGCAGTTCCAGAGGTTGAGGGTGAAGCTGTTATTGAAGCCACAACTCTTGATAATAGAATTAGATGATGCTGGTTCAGCTCCTAGAAGGGATGGAGTGTTCTCCTTGCTTACACATCTGACGATTTTTAGCTAATGTTCCTGTGTGTTGATATTCGATACGCAATTTTGGATAATTGTGGGTTAACTGAGTACCTTTTCCTTGCACAGCAAGGTTGCAATTGAGCAGTTTTTTTTTTTTTTGTTTTGTTGCTGTAAATAAACCAAGTACAGTAGTACAGAGGTCAACGGAAGTCAGTATATTCTTTTTACTCATGTTGTTGGTTCTTGCTCGTTGTTGTGGTCTTGTCTGATGCTGTTGTTAGCCTGTTATGGGGGCTTGCTTTTTTAGTTTTTTGTTAGTTTGGAGCTTTGGCTTTGCCTAGCCCTTTTTCCTTCAAATTTGAATTCAATTTTGCTCTAGTGCAATGTTGTGGTTTTATAGTTTATATGCTAGGGATTTTTATATGTATATACTAATATACAATAGACAATTCTGGAATTTTGTGCCAAGTAACTAGGAGTTAGATTGAGACATGTAGTTTTGATGTAACCCAAGGTTTTAAAGCTTGTGGCAAATAAACCAAATCATCTGTCATCCCAATTAAGGCCACCAAAAGAAATTGCTCCAAGAAAATACATTGTTTTGATTTTAAGGAGACATTTTGCCTTTTCCAAAACAGATTGATTGGTCATATAATTTTAAGGAAACTGATGACCTTCAAACAATCCTCCTCTATGATAACTTCATGAGTACACATCCCAAATGATTGCTTCAAGAACAGCCTTGCTCACCACTACTTCACCTTATCAACAATTTGCCTTCTCAACCGCATCATCTTGGCATTCTTCATAAAAACACCACAAACACGTAAATGAGTCCAATCCCTGCAGCATTTGAAGCATGAAAAAAGAGTGTCCATTATTATGGCACATTAGTTTAACATTTAAGAGTTGTTCTTCACGGCCTAAATTCTTTGAATGGTTATAAGTTATGGATATGGTTGAACATTCATTGACATTGATTTTAGGATGCTTTCTAAATCTTACTAGTGTTTTTTATTTTTTGCTTGGAAATGGGGTATATATTAAGAAAGCTGATTTAGGGGCTTCAAAAAAATTGAAGCCCCTCACTTTTACTTCAAATATCCACCCGTCTTTTTTAAGGGGTGTCTAAACTTAGTGAAATGACTAAGTTATCCTTTTGATTAACCTTAATATCCCACCCTAATTATACCTCACCCTATGAATAACAAAAATACTTACTTATATAAAAAAAACTAAACTTTAAAAATCAAAACATCATAATATTTCTCACTCCTCTCCTCTTGTCTCTTTACTCCCCCTTCCCCATCCTCCACCATTTTTTGATTTTCGATTTTTTCGACCATGGAAGCAATTAACAATGATGGAACAATGGAGCACCTAAGGTAAGCATCTAAAACCCCCCGTTTGTATTGAAAACTAGGTCAGATTCACTCCATGGTAATCAAAATTCGTGAACCAGAAGTACTTACATCTGGAATCTGAAGAACAGCTAGCCGTAAGTTACTTTGCCATTAAAGCTTCAGATCCAAGCCGTAAGTTAATATAGTAATCGTAACTTACGATGTCTCCGTCAATTTGGTTTCACCAACCCATGAGGATGAAACCAAAGACCCGGAGACGGGGGAAGACAATCGTAAGCTTTCACCACTTGTTGACTACAACGAGCCTATCTATCATCCTCATGGGTTTGTGATGCCTAATCCTAGGCGATGTCTCCGTCAAATTGGTTTTGTTCAGACTGTTGTTCATCATGAGTGTACGAGTAGAAAATCTGCATAGGCACTCGAGGTACCACATCCATCAGATCTACTCGCACATACAGTTTTTAGTTGTGATTAACAGCCCGAAGACAGAATAGAACAGCATCGAGGATGCTACAAACAGTAATAAAGACTAAATAAGCAACAAAGATAAGATAGAAGAAGACTTTATGTGTATTACTACTGCTGAGATTACATGAATTAAACCCTAAGGAACCAGAGGAGATTACAAACCTAATCTCTCTCTCGCTACTTAGGCTCAACCAAACAAGAATCCAACCCCTACAACGTTTTCCAAGCTCGCCTTATATAGACCGAGCTTGGGTGGTTTACAGCTAATAAAGACAAAAGACTCAATCGTGCACTACGCCACAGGGGCCTGTTTGTAACGCTTATAGACGTTGCGCAGAATTAAAGCAACGTCTATTAGCGTTGCGAATACGGCGTCACAAATTTTTCGTGACGTCTATTAACGTTGCTCTAATTAATTAAAGCAACGGAATTTCCGTTGCTTCTTCCGTTGCACTTTTTTATTTAAAGCAACGTAAGTAACGTTGCAGAATTTATTTAGAGCAACGTTTTCTGTAATTTAGGCAACGCTTATAAACGTTGCGGATTTTTTAATTAAAATTAAAAAAAACTAAATATTGTATTAAAAATACCGTATAAAAACAATATACCGTATAAAAAAAATACCAAATATTATATTTATATACTCCTGTATTACAAAAATTGCATTTCAAAATTCTAGTATTTTGGTTTTGATTGCAAGAATGATGATTATAAACATCCACCATGAAGAATGAAGGCTCAACCTTGAATATTTGAGTCACAACAAGGTTGTATGAATATATGTGCAATGGAAAGAAAATGAAGAAAAAATGGCAGGTAACCGACCATGGCACAGCTGACTTCCAAACTAACAGAGAAGAGTCCAGTTTGATTTGCTGAAATACCCTCCTTTCTCATCTGAAAATGATATTACCACTTAGTTAATGAGTTTTAAATTACTGGCACTGCATGATAATGAGAGAAGCCAATAGAACCGAAGGACAGCTTGGATGGACTGATATACAAGGGTTATATGAAAGTTGAAACTGATTACCTGGTAACTGCAAATGTGGGTCTTGTAACTGATATACAAGGGGTCTGGTAACTGCAAATGTGGGTCCTGTGCAACAACCTCCATACTTGACAAAACAACTTTAGCTGGTTTATTGATAAACGTGTCTGGTGTTTCACATCCTGTCAGGTAAGATCAAAAGACAAATTACCTCGAGTACTCGTTTTCCCCTAAAGCTCAGCTGCAACACCAACACACGAAAAAGATTTAGTACATTGAGGCAGATTAATGAACAAAAACGAAAACCAAGAGACATTGAACATCTAGTCTCACCGAAAGGATATTTCCCAGACTTTGTCAAGCCAACATGAAGACGGAACAACATTGTAAATCCACACCTATACAATTGGAAAATTAACAAATAGATAAACCGACAAGATTCAAAGATGATATCAAATCGACAACATTGTAAGCAACACCATGTTATTCAATATAGTACCTACAAAGCAACTTAAACCCCCTGCTACAGCCACATAAGCAGATCCTATACTTCAAATGAAGGGAAAGCGTAATGAATCAACTGCTATTTCAGTGACAGTAGAATACCAAAACTATGACCAGTAAAACTGTAGAAGTAAAATAGAATGGTAAAAGCATGCCTGTCCAACCAACTGTCCTCCAAAAACCTGTGCGAACCTTGGAGCATCAGGCAATGTGAATCCACGAAATATGTTTACCTTCAAAAAATTAGGAGTCAAACGAGAAACTCGTAAGCATAAACCAAGATATCTCATATTGCCTGAGAAGCAGTAACATATACAGGAGGAAACTAAAACATAATAGCAGCATAGGAAGAGTGAAAACATACTTCAATTGGCTCCAAATGCAGTACGCGTTCAACCAGTGAGGTCTCACGATTATCTTCTGCCCTCCAGATCGATTTGGGTTGCAGCAAAGTATTATGCCCGTGTGGCAACACCAAACAAGTAAGCTGCCACCATCAACATGAGTCAACCATTATAGAAACCACTGTCATAGACTACCTCTATGAGGTTAACCATTTTAAGTTATAAAGCACATATACCTTAGTTAACGCAATAACATCAACCTGATGATAGGATGATAAAGTCCCTGTTCAAACCACAATGTCAGCACCATACATTGTCATAAAAACAAATACTTCCAAAGTTAACTATAAATACAACCAACTGTCTTCCCCCTTACAAAGAGATCAAATTAAGTTTATAGCACCACAACAAAGTCTTGGATAGATGAATTCTCCCCTCAAACCATTCCGAACAAGAATTAGACAGAAAGAATAAGTGTCTCACCATGACCAAAATAGCCATTTACTTTTAATTAAACCACAATGTCAGCACATTACATTGTCATAAAACAAATGCTTTCGGAGTCCACTAACAATTGAACCAACTCTCTTTACCCTTACAAAGAGATCAAATTATGTTTACAGCATCACAACAAAGTCATAGATAGACAAATTCTCCACTCCAAAATCATTCCAAACAAGAATTGGACCTAAAATCAACAAGATTAAGTGTCTCACCGTGACCGAAATAGTCATATGCTTTCAATTGCAGCTCCGAACGATCTTCTCCTTCGATAGATCCATGTACCTCAGCCTGCCACTAAATCGTATAAAAACATCTAAGTAAAAATCGAACAACACAAAAATGAATTGGGAATGATATGATTAGACAGATTATTACCTCTCCTTCCCAAATAAGATAGATTCCATCACCAATTTCTCCTTCTCGAACAACATATTCACCTGGTTCTATAATCCAAAACACAATTTCAATAACAAAAACACTTTGAATCAAAACAACTCCTATGGATACCAAAACATGAGTTTCCACCATTTTACTGAACCATAAGCTAGAACCATATAATAAACCTAAATCAAAAGAAAACCCATGCTTCAAAACTCCATGAAATACAGTAACCTAAATGAGTTTCCACCAAGTTAAAATCCTTCACTGCAAACAACAATTCCTCAGTAAAATATCAAACAAATTTAGTAATTAAAAACCTAAGTCTATGTAAAATATCAAATTGAAAAATCAGATTCAGTAATGAAACCTAGATCTAACGAGTTTCTGAAGCAGAAATCACATATCAAGAACCACTTAACAAAACCCATAAACTAAGTAGCGAAATAAAGAAATGGGTTTACCTAGAATCTTCTAATTTAGCAGGAGATTTTTTCTCTCGACAACAAGAACAATGAGGGTTTGATTTTGATTTCAGGAGCATATAACCTAGATCTAGGATTACAAATGAAGGGTTTGCTTCAATATCTTATATATGGGTTTGAGCTTTGATCTGTGAGATTTTCAGATTCGAGGTTAGGGAGAAGAGGAGAGAAACGAAGAAGTTTGATTTGGATGAGGTTTCGATCTGTGAGATGAGGCTTCGATCTGTGAGATGAGGTTTCGATTTTGGATGTAGTTTGATTTTGAGATGAGGTTGGGTTTATCTTTTCATGGATGAGAGTTGAGGTTACTGGATTTAGTTGAAGGAGAAGAAGAAGATGAGAGATTTTAGTTGAAGGAGAAGAAGAAGATGAGAGACGGAAATGAGAGGCAGAGAAAAAAGAAGACGAGAGACGGAAATGAGAGGCAGAGAAAAAAGAAGATAAAACGGAGAGAGAATAAGAGATAAATAAATTAAAGGTGGAAATAAATATCCGGAAAATCTAATTTCCGGTAAAAAGACGTATTTAGCCCTTCATGCGCAACGTTATTGGCAACGTTAAAAACGTTGCTTAATTAATTTTAATAAATCCTAATTGGAGCAACGTTAAAAAAAAATTGCGCAACGTTTTTTGACGTTGCCACGTGCGCAACGTCAAAAAACGTTGCAGATGCGAAAAATAAAACGTCACAAATCCGGGCCTGTGGCGTAGTGGTGGTGGTGTCAGTTTCTGTCGAGTAAGGCGGTTTACTCCGAGGCTGAACCCTGGACTTCGGTCCTTCGTCGTAGTCTGAATCCTTTCCACTCCGAGTCTTTACTTCGCTCAAGTGCAGCTTCTCTTCCTTTATCAGTCCGAATCATCGCTGCGTAATCCTTTCGGTATGGTTTTACTTCCCGGATGCGAGACACGAGGTCCGAGGGCTTTTTACCCCCTACAATGAGAACTTCAAATTGCAAGAGGATGGTACTAAAATTGACAACAACTACATCAAAATGGCCTATTCTCCAACTCCATCAACGACTGTATGGAACAATCGTCATGAACCACAGTACAGAATCCCTAGAGGCGAGTTGATTCCTGGATTGGGCACAAAAGATACCACACCAGATTATTTGCCATGGTTCCACTCATGGGGTCATCCTTATGTGATCAACCACGATCCGGAAGCAATCCGATGGCTCGAACAAGAGAAAGCCAAACTCAAGAAGGCCGTTGAAGGGAAGGGGAAGAAATCCTTGGAGTTGTTGAGTAAAATGGCCAAAATTGGGGTATGCACACTATAAATTCATCATAGTTATTTCATCGTAGTTTTCATTGGTCATAAACTAATCCTACTTATGTTATTTGCAGCAAAAACGAGTGGAAATGTTGGTAAAGAGTATGTGTGCCCACATCTCTAGTGGCAAAACAATGAGCACCAGTAAACAGGTAGTCCTTAAGAACCAAATCGAAGGAATTCATGACCTTACACCGAAAGGGGATTTTCTTTTTCAAGACCTCGATAGGGGTACCAAGAGGTCGCGTGAATCCTCATCTTCTCGCCAGCCTCCTCAAGTTTCGGATGAAGAAACTGAAGAAGAAGATATTGTGGAAGAGGCTATTCAAGTACGTCGTACTCGAGGTGGTGGTCCTCGCATTGGTGAACCAAGTGGTAGTCGTGCTCCTGGTGATGGTCCTCGCACTCGTGGGGGTCGAGCTGGAGCAAAAGGCCGTGCTGCAAAAAACAAAAAAAAAAAGGCTTATGAGTGAAAAACTTATGTTTTTATGAGTCAAAAACTTGTGTTATGAATTTGGATGTTATTTTAGCTTGTTTGGATATTAGGGATACTTTAGTTTATGGATGTTTGATCTTTAGTTTATGGATGTTTGATCTTTAGTTTATGGATGGATGTTTTTATTTGTTAATGGATTATTTGGTGTTTGTATGATTATTCATGTTTGATAGGTGACAGGAAAAGGTATTTGTGTTTTCAGGTAGAGTTACGTATGATAACAATTTCAGGTTCCAGGCCGTAAGTCGTTTACAATTAGCTAATTCATTTCCAATTATAGGCGGAGCCAGATATAAACAATTGTCTCTCAAAGCCAACTTTGTATATTCTTACAAACATTCTCTAGATTTGTCCTTGTATTCATTGTTTGCCCTCAGACAATTCTTCATTTTGAATGCCTCTTTACCTTAAAGTTCTGGTTCAACTAAGCTTTTAATTGTTTCTTTATCACGTTTATTAACTTAATATGTTATCTTGAATCGTAACTAGATCTGCTTAATGGTTAAAATGCAGGTTTGTGGACGAGTTTATTGCAGACAATGCAAAAATATTGGAATGGGAGACATGACAGAAGGAAGAAAGTGCGTAGAATGTCTTGGTAGAAGGTTTAGCCAAAGGTATAATCACATACCTAATTATGCCCAAATCGGTTGTAATAGAAAAATATTATGTAAATGTTTCATACTTGCATTTTAATTATCATGTTGTTTGTATGTTTTGTCATCTCTGTAGTTTGCTGATTCCACATCACTTGTCCACCTCATCATTTTGTCCACATGCTGGTCATAGTTGGTCCACTTGTCATCCCCATTTTGGTGTCAAAAAATCATAAAACCGTATTTTTGAATGACACATGTCATGGGCAAAAATGTCATTTTATGCATGTGTGTGAGCTCACACGCTGGAGTTAACCAAATTGGATGGAAAATCTAACATTTTGAAACAATACGATGAAGTTCTCAGTTCTGAGGCAAAACTCAACTGTTGTAGTCGATTTTAGGTCATTCTACAACTTTTCCCTTTCTTTTTGTAGTTACCTAAAAAGCATTATGTCTTTATATTTGTTGGCAGGTATATAAAAAAGGCTGAAGAAATAGGATGTTGTGCCGGCTATTCAAGCACAGTCAAAGAATAAGAATTAATTTGGGCAGAGAAAGGACCTAGGAGGAATGGAGATCATCACCAGAGGGGACGTGGAGGAGGACACGATCACAATAGCATTAGCATGACGATGTCAGTAGCAGCATCAAGGGTGTCAAGAAGCCCAAGTCCCACTAGAGCTGCTCAATTTGTTGCTAGTGACCCTCCTCCTTTTATAAAGAGCTCGAAGACTTCAACAAAGGTATTAGATTCAAGATCGGCGCGGGCAAAGAAACTAGATTTTGGGAAGATTGTTGGCTTGGTGATGGAAGATTATGTGACATGTTTCCTTTGGCTTATGAGGCTTCAAGGACCAAAGAGTTTGTGGTGGCTAGTATGTATGATGTTAGTGAAGGTGGTATAAGGTGGAGGTTTATGTCTAGAGAAAGATACTCTCGACGTATTTCAAGTGAAGTCTCAACTATT
The DNA here is from genome assembly GCA_023529015.1 of Papaver nudicaule. Taxonomy (NCBI): domain Eukaryota; kingdom Viridiplantae; phylum Streptophyta; class Magnoliopsida; order Ranunculales; family Papaveraceae; genus Papaver; species Papaver nudicaule. The sequence goes on from JAJJMA010324838.1 coordinate 47,863, forward strand.
TCAAATCTTCTTGCTTCTATCACTATTCAAGAAGGTGGTTCGGATAGTCGAATTTGGGTAGGAAATAAGCATGGCCATTATACGGTTAAGGATGGTATTAGGAATGAAGAAGATGAGGATGAGCCAAATTTTCCAACCGATATTGTATGGAACCGTGAGTATCCTTGTAAAATCAACTTTTTTCTTTGGCTTCTTCGCATGATAGGATAATGACGGCGGATAAGTTAATAAGAAGGGGTATGGATGTCTCTAGTTTATGTTGTTTTTGTGACGAAGATGATGAAACAAGCTCTCATTTATTCTATGATTGTTGGAGGACACGGAGAATTTGGGACTACTTTGTTGAAGGATGCCTTCCTCGGTGGACTTATGAATCAAATGTAACCACAAATGTGAAGTCTTGGAAACTTAATTGGGGAGACGAAAGACTTAGCCGTATATGGAATAACATTCCGGTTGCAATTTGGTGGTGCATATGGAAAGAGAGAAATGCAAGAGTCTTTGAAAACAAAAAGAAAAATTTAGTAAGCCTAATTATAAATGTTAAACTTCAAGCTTTCTTTTGGGCCGAATCAAACACAAGGATGCTCGGTCTAACGGCGAATATGGTGGTAGCATTGTGGGACTCTTTATTTCGGCCTTCGTGAGCTTGTAGTTTTTTGTCTTGGGTAACCGAATTCCCCTTTGGTTACCCTTTTCTTTTTTGTTTCGGTTGTAACCATTGGGTTGAGGTACCCCTCTTAACTCTTAAGTACCTCTTTTCTCAATGAAATTCTCTTTGACCGATCAAAAAAAAAAAAAAAACAATTTGGATTATCCACATAATGTTAGGCCACTTCCTATGGGACCAAAAATCCAGATTAAGGGTGTTTTGTCACTCTATGGACCTAGCAAACACCTGTTTTGACGTTGCAAAGTTGCAACTTTGCAACGCCATATGAAAATAGTCGTCGATGGAAATTTCCATCGACAAATGGTTTTTCCATCGAGGTCGATGGAATTTCCATCGATGATGGATTTTCCATCTACAAAATCCTAATCTCTCCTACTCTTTAGTTAAACAAATCTTTTTTAATTAAAATTTGGTCCCACATATATACTTTAAGTTTTTTTAAAAAAAAATTATTATTTGGTCCCACAAAATATCAAATTTGATAGTTTTCTCACTGCCCAATTTTAGGTTTGCTAGGCCACGTGGGATTGCAAAACCTTTGTTTTGCTTGGCCCCATCGGAACCGGCCTTAGCTTTTAGTTAGTTGCTTTGTTATTGAAACTTGCAAGGTCTGAATTCCTTGGACTTTTTATGTAATTTTATTCTGTTGGTCAGGCACATGGCTGAATCATGATTACTAGACGACACCCCTGAAGATCGACTCGTGCTATGTATTTTACAACCCAGCAGTTAGCATATGCTTGATTTAGAAAAATAATGTACTCGTGACTCATCTCTTCTTTCTTATTTATATACATGGAACGTTTAGTACAGGAGAAATTGCTATCTTCATTGAGAAGCAGAAAGATACACTACAACTGCTAAGCTTCTACAAACATAACAACAAACAAAGCTGATGAACATTAAGAAAAGAACAAAAACACAAAAAAAAAAATATGTACATTTACAATCAAAACCCTTCAACTCCAGCAATC
>JAJJMA010324880.1:0-12357 GCA_023529015.1 Papaver nudicaule
TAGTGCACACTTGGAAAGTAACGTTATCGTTTATTAAAAGTTAAAACCAACAAAATTGGTAGGTAGGTGAGTAATTTGACCAATGCTGATTAGTCACTACCCCCTTCAATATCATTACTATATAAAACCCCCAATCTATCCTCTTCACCTTCAGAGCTTAAAATTTTTAAGTTCAAAAATCTAATCTCTCTCTGGAATCTCCAACTCTAAATTTCTGGTTCCAAAATGAATTCAAAACCTATGATAAAATCATTAAGTTATTTAGATACTACACCAAAATTGTCAATTCCTAGGAAGATTCACCAAAATAGATCTCAAGTTTGTAACATCAAATCTATCTATAAGCATGAATCTAGGAATTTCTCAGTTGGTGTTGTTACAAACAGAGCAGATTGGCAAAGTTCTTGTGCTATTTTAGCAAGTAATGTAGTTTCACAGCAAAGTACAGAGAAAACCGATGGTGGTAATGCTGATATAACATCCATTAATGGTGTGCACCAGACACTAGATCTCGTCCCAGTTCAGCAAGATACTAATTTACCAAAGCCTTTGTCAATTACCGATCTATCTCCAGCTCCGATGCACGGTTCGCAACTACGCGTCGCTTATCAGGGAGTTCCTGGTGCATACAGTGAGGCTGCAGCTGGGAAAGCTTATCCTAATTGTGAAGCAATACCTTGTGATCAATTTGAAGTTGCTTTTCAAGCCGTAGAGCTGTGGATTGCTGATCGAGCCGTGTTACCGGTTGAAAACTCACTCGGCGGTAGTATTCACCGGAATTACGATTTATTACTCCGACATAATCTTCATATTGTCGGTGAAGTACAATTACCGGTCCATCATTGTTTATTGGTCTTACCTGGTGTAAGAAAAGAATACTTGAATCGTGTTATTAGTCATCCACAGGCGTTATCTCAATGTGAGTTGACTCTTACAAAACTCGGTCTTAGTGTTGCCCGTGAAGCTGTTGACGATACTGCTGGTGCAGCTGAATTTATTGCTACGCATAATCTGCGAGATACTGCCGCGATCGCGAGTTCTCGTGCCGCTGAGTTATACGGGTTGCAGATTTTGGCAGATGGGATTCAAGATGATTCGAGTAATGTTACTAGATTTGTTATGTTAGCTCGTGAGCCGATTATACCCAGAACTGATCGTCCGTTTAAGACTAGTATTGTTTTTGCGCATGATAAAGGAACGTCAGTTTTGTTTAAAGTGCTGTCGGCTTTCGCATTCAGGAATATCAGTTTGACCAAGATTGAGAGCCGGCCGTACAGAAATCGTCCGATTAGAGTTGTTGGTGATGCTAGCACTGGTACTGCTAAACATTTTGAGTACATGTTTTATGTTGATTTTGAAGCTTCAATGGCTGATCCAAGAGCTCAGAATGCACTTGCTGAAGTTCAAGAATTCACTTCATTTCTAAGAGTCTTGGGAAGTTATCCCATGGATATGACTCCATGGAGTCCTTCTAATAGAGATTTATGATTGAAATGCAGTTGAGTTGTAATCAGTACAGTTGTTATAGAAATTTGTGGAATTGGATTTGTCATGTAAGTTTATGTTTGAAATTGAATTTGTTGTTTTGACGGAAATTAATCGGATTCTGCGAAATGACGGAGATGTCAAACTATTTTCGTTTCGGTTTCTTACTAAGTTAGGTAGCCGTTATGTTGAGGTTTTGTTATCTTTGTTAACTCACAAATAAAGTGAGTTAAAACGATTTATAATCACGTGGAGTTGACTATGACAGAATTGATAAGGTTAGCTAAGGGGTGTCCTTTAGCTGTAATAAAACGTGGGTGGGACGTGAGTTGTGGGCATAAAAATGTACTTTTGAAAGATATGGCAACTTTTGGGATATGCTAGAATTCAAAATCTAATATGCCTGACTCGCCTGATACCAAATCTAATTTTTTAAGATCTATCAAGTAAAAATTTGATGCTTGATAGATCATGGATTTTGGTTGACGAGTTGAAAATCGAAAACGATATGCAGACAACAAAATAGGGACCAACAATGTTGATCAATTTTCAGCCCACGTTTTTGTTTTGCCTTCAGTTGGAGACTGTTTTGTCCAATGAAAGCAGGTGCACGGTTTGCAATGTTGCTTTTATTTGTTGAAATCTATGAAGTTCAAGTTAATAGTATATTCATTTTTTTTTTCCTCGGCTGTTAATAGTATATTCATATTTCATCAAAAAAATAGTATATTCATATGCTTTTATTTTCGTGGACCTTGGTGAAACCTAAGAAAATTTCCTTTAAATAGTACTGTATATCACACTGGTGAAATCTAAGAAAGATTACATCTTGTTTTGTTGTGGCATAAAATCGTCTGTGACCATCTCTGGTGTCCCCCCTGTCCCTCCAATAACCATCTTCCACGTGTAAATAATACTTTTCTATTTTACTCCCAGATATATAAAAAAAATTGATTAATTTGATTAATTAACTTTGGTTAGGTTCTCGAAAATGATCCATACCCAGTTACCCACTACTCTAGTAGAGTAAGAGCAAGCAATATGGTGGCCTAAGCCTTCGCCATTCAATAGCAAAAGAGAAAGGCAGAAATGGCGAAAAAACGGCAACCACGGTGGTCTTAGCTATTTGGAGACGGAAATTGGATTTCCGCAGCTTTTCTGTGCGGAAATCCGATTTCCGTAAAAAAAAAACTGCGGAAATCGGATTTCCGCACAGTCAAAGCTTGACTTTTGACCGGCGGAAATCCGATTTCCGTAAAAACAAGGTTTTTAGACAGGAGACCCTGCGACCTGAACCTCATTTCTCAATTTTTCTTTTCCTCTTCTTCTTCGTTTTCTCTTCTACTTCTTCCAAAAAAAATTTAATTTGATCAGTTTGGAGTCAAATTAGCCCACGAAATCAAAAGGGTGCGTTCACTAATTGGTAAAGGTGATATAGAAGCAATCAATTTCAATTTTCATCAAGAAATTTTGATAAAGGTGAGTTCTTCATTCTAGGGTTTTAAATTGTTTTTTTTTTTTTGATCATGATTTTGAACGTATTTGAATGATTAATTGCAACCAAAACAACTCTTTGATGTTCTGCTAACATACATATATCATAATTTCATATATATGATTGGTGATTGTTATTGATTTATGTTGAAATTGCTTGAAATGTTGAAATGGTATGAAATTGCTTGAAATTTGATGATTAATGATGGAATTCTTGTTGATGGACCTATCCAATTGTTGTTTGTATTACATTTGATCATCAATTGTTGATTGTATTGCATTTGATGTTTTTCTCTTATGCATTGTAGGATTGAATTGTTGTTCAACATGATCCCTAGTATAGATGCAAAAGCAATCGTATCGTCGGAGCACTGTGATAGCCATGTTAGAAAACTTTCTCCGGAAGCAGAAAAGGGTCAAATCAATACCCGTGGTAGCGCCGCTGGTCTTCCTGACCTATACAAAATTGTAAGTCGACATCCGGAATGTAAGAGAATCGTCGATAATTGTGGATTTGGCGGGATATTTAAAGTAGAGTATCCAGGGAGTGCTGATAGGTGCTTGGTAAGCGCCATTGCTGAGAGATGGTGGCACACCACGCATACCTTTCATGCTCCTAGATTTGAAATTGGGTTCACTCCTTGGGATTTTACTATGCTTACATGTATAGCTGTTGGAAGAGGTGAACTTATTGATTTGATCGATTTCAAAGCTGAGGATTGGGCAAAATTTGGCCATATATACACTGATTTTCTACTTCCATTGGTAAAACCACCAAAGAAAAAAGATAGAGATAACACCGTGCAAGAAGAACAACGAACAGGTCCGCAGGTTAATGAACAAGGATATTATGTGGTTACTGATGATGAAACTAGAGACTATGTTAGGAATGTGTTAACCAGAAAATCTGGGATTAAGTTGAGTCTGATCAGAAACTACATTTTGAAATGGAAAAATACCCCCTTAGATCAATGGGAGGATTCTGATGTGAAGAACGTTGCTCGGATGTTTCTGTTGTGGGTGATCGGCAATGTTTTGTTTCCAAACAAGAACGATGTTGCTCTGTTAAGTTGGCTTAGATTACTGGTTGATTTGGAAAAGGTCAACACTTACGATTGGGGCCAAGCAATAATGGGAAGGTTGTATTCCGCATTGGATAATGCGGTCACAAGCAAAAAGTCCGGCGAATTGGAATGCTTCTGGTACATTTTATTGGTACGTAAACATTTCCCGTTTATACAACAACAAACTTGAACGCTTCTTATCATTGATATTTTTTTCTTCGTGTTTTTGCAGCCTTGGTTTTGGTCGTATATACCTGTAGTGAAGCCAAATACAGACGAGGGTCAAGGTACTCCTGATTTCTTCCCTGCTTTAAAATTATATGACAAGGGACATATGAAGAAGGGTACCGGATCACAAAGTAGTAATACCGGTACTCACTCTTTGTTATTGGCTCGGAACCATTTGGATTCTCTCGATCCACTTGGTATCTCATGGCTGCCGTGGAATCGTAGCAGCTACTATGGGATTGGAGATGTTGCACATGCTAGAAGGTTGTCCCTTCAGCGATGTTCGATTTATGATCCGATAGACCGAGAATACTTCATGTACCTAGGGGAACGATGTCTTCGTCAGACTCAGGGAAAAGTAGTAATTCCCATTGATCCACCGCCAAAATTGAGTGGTACCTCAGAATTAATGGGAAATTATGTGGGTGGTGGACACAATACTTTTCACTACTGCGAGACCACAGAAGATGAGTTTTATGAATGGTGGAAAAGCCATTCTATTGGACCTTATTTGCCCAAAGTTGTGCATGCTGGGAATGTCTATGTTGCGCGTGTGGAACCTCCAATTCGCGATCAACCGAGCCTTACTCAATGTACATATGTTCCAGAGTATATTTCAACTCTCCATCCACGGTTTCCAATTGAGGAGCCGCCTTATGCTGTCATTTGTGGCAATGATGGTAGAGCAATGAAAAGAATGCTAGGCGAGGAGTACATGAAGGAGGTACACCAATATGATGCGTCTCTGGGTACAGCGGTAAGTATAGATATAAATACTACTTTATGTTTGAATTGCGATATTTTGTTTTTATTCATATCAAAATGCTATAATACGATTGGGGTCATGAAACAGGAACAATGGTGCAAGTATAGTCAGCATCTCGCCAACAAGTATGATGCACTGAACAGTTTTATGTATGACCATTCAGCGGACCTCCACCATCAAATGGAGGGATCTTCTAGCTCTAGTTCAGTTCGTCGGGAGCTACCTTACATTGGTCATGGGGAAGCTTATCATCCGTTCTATGAGAGTGCAAGTACCAGCAGTAATACCAGTAGTTTTGTTAGGGAAACTCCACCCGGAGATTTTTATCGACCCCAAGAAGCACCTACGACTTCTCAGTCATCGCATGATTACCAACAATTTCCTTCATCTCAATATCGGAGCCATCAATTTGTGCAACAAACAGAACAATATGTGCAACCAACTTGGCCACCTTGGCCACAAACTACTACTACTACTAACCCGAATGTTGACTGGGACATGGCTGAGGGTGAGGGAGTAGGATCGTTCACTGGATTGCTCAACAACCAGAATGCTCGAGATTTTTAGTTTAGTTGTAATCTATTGAAAACTTATTATTTGCTAACTTGAAACTTGGAATTAATATCAGTACTTTTTATTTTGCTAACTTGATTGGTACATGACTAGATAACTTGTGATTACAACTACATTGCAAAGATGAAAAAAAAAAACTACTAATATCTTGCCAAATAGATTCCATAATCCTCGATCTTTAACATTCACCAAACACGAATGCCCGGTTATTGAGCTCATAATATCGAGCAAGAGATAGAGTGACCAATTCTTCGGGTGACGCATTTGTATTTGTTTGGTACATAGCTCTCATAATTCGACAAAACTCGGAGATGTCTCCACTAATGCGGTTCCATCGCCTTCTAATTCTTTTTCTATCTCTACCATTTGGATTGTTTGAAACTCTCACGAACACATCAAAAACACGAATCCAAAACGCCGGTTGCCAAGGTTCTACCATTCATTCGGCAACGAATGAAAGAGTAAGTAATTGCTAGATCTTCTAACTTGGTGTAATTGGTCGCCATTTCGATTTGGTGATGAAAAAAAATTGAAAATTTGAAAGAAGGAATCAATAGAAACAAGATTGATTGGGGTGGATTTGTCAAAGAGAGTGAATTTTCTTATATAGAAGAGATCCCAACGGCTATTTTTTTTGAATTTTGAAAAAAAGAGTCGTTGGGGATCTGACGGTCATGAAAAAACAGAAAGATGGATGGTTGGATGTTGAGGTGTAGAGGGGGTGTAAGGAAAAAAAGGTCAAACGGTATTATTTATGGGACGGAAATCCAATTCCCGCATGACTTCTGGGCGGAAATCGGATTTCCGTAAAAAGTTTTTGGCGGAAATTGGATTTCCGCCCTGCGGGAATTGGATTTCCGCCTCGCTTCGGCTTTGCTATTGCCTGCTACGAACCCGTAGCAGGCAATAGCAAACTCGACCAATTTTGCCATTGAATGGCGAAATTTTGCACCATAGTGGTTGCATTTCGCCATTCAATAGCAAAGTCTCCCCAAATAGAGAACCATAGTGCTTGCTCTAATGATACTCACCGTGGGTTATCACTGGATTTTTTTTTTTTTTTTTTTTTTTTTTTGATGTAAGCAGAGGCATTGAAAAAGACAATCAGTCGGCTTCAACAATCGGTAGAAGCTAGGTTGGAGCACACGATCAAAACATAGAGCTAGAATTATCTTTGCCTCATTGAGCTAGCGTGTGTGCGACTCCATTACAAATTCTAGGAGTAAAAGTAAAAATACAAGAAACTAAATTTGCCGAGAAAGTCTGAATGTCTTTGAAGATAGCATCAGACCTTTGATCACCATCAAAACAGCCAGCAGAAAATTGGTCAACAAGGGTCTTTGCATCACTTTCAACAATAAGATGAGAGATCTTCAATTCCATTGCTTCCTTGAGAAGGGCATGGATACCTTTAGCTTCAGCTTCTTCAAGAGATCTGTCTTGAACATGAAGAGCAGCACAAAAGGAGACTTTTCTGACATAATCCTTGATCACAAAGCCTGAACCAGAAGCCAACGTAATGAGATCAAAAGAACCATCAGTATTACCTTTGTACCATCCAAAACCTGGAGGAATCCATCTATCCATACTAGTGACATTAACATAACCAACTAGGGGTATAGAGTTTTTTTTTCATGATGATCATGTATCTAGCCCTAGCTAAGACAGTAAACATGTTTTCAGATTTCTTTTCATGAATCAAGGTATTTCTACTGGACCACAGAGACCAGACAATAGCAGCTAGAAGAGTTTGGGATTCATTTGATAGCATGGTCTATCAACCAGAAAATAATAAAGCCAGTCAAGGAAAGAGTAATTATGGAAACCAGCGGTTATAATTTTCAGAGGAGAGGCAGACCAAACTTGGGAAGCAAAAGGGCACAACACAAAGGCATGCAATATCTTCATTGCCAGTCCCACGTCTAGGACAGAGGGTACTGGCAATGGTCATCGTAGAGTTAATCATAACACGAACATTCAAGGCATTACAAGCTGCTCTCCAAAGATTCAACTGAATTCTGTAGGCAACCTTAATTTTCCAAATAGACTTCCAAAGAGCACTATTAGGGCTTGGTCTGAGACCTCTGAGACCCAAATATGCAGATTTAGAACTAAATTTGCATGTCTTTGAAAGTTCCCAAGCCCTCCTATCAGGAGTGATCATTTGGCTTAAGGGAATGGTAATAATCTTCTGAACAGAAGCATTATCAAAGTGAGTTTCAAGTCTAGTAATATTCCAACTTCTAGACTGAGTATTAATAAAGTAGTCAACCTTAATAGAAGGATCAGGTGGAACAAGGGGATTAGGTTGAGCAATACCTATATCTGGGATCCACTTATCACATCAGGGGTTTATGAATTTCCTATCACCTACTATCCAAGAGATAAAAGGTTTGATAAGATCTTTAATGTTACATAAACATCTCCAAGTCCAAGAATATCTCTTAGGACACACAACATTGAGAAAGTCAGAATGAGGAAAATATTTAGCCTTAAGCATGGTACTAAAAAGGGAGTCAAGATTTTCAACCAATTTCCAAGTATTCCTAGCAAGCATAGCTAAGTTGTTTAATTCAGATTTTCTAAACCCCAAGCCACCTTCAGACTTTGGAGAGCAGAGCTTTTCCCAACCAAGAAGATGGAGCTTTTTATCCTTAGGATCCTGAGATTCACCCCACCAATATTTCATAAGATGTGTATCAATTTTCCTACAAAGCTCTTTAAGGATAAGAAAAGCAGCCATCTGATACAGAGGAATAGCTTGACCCACATGTTTGACTAGGGAGGTCTTAGCTGCCTGAGATAACAATTTAGTGGACCAAGAGTCAATCCTAGCATCAGTGGATTTAAGGATGCCCATATGAGTTTCAATTTTGGATTTCTGGAACTCAATGGGTGTGCCCAAATACTTCTCTCCTAAGCCTTTATTATGAATGCCTAATATATTAGCTAACACATTAGTTTTCAGCACATCGATTTCAGAGCTAAAGAGAATACCAGACTTATCAAAATTGATTTCTTGGCCAGAGGCAGCACAATAATTATCTAGATAGGTCTTCATATGGGTGAATTCCTCAGTATTAGCTTTAGAGAAGAGAAGGCTATCATCAACAAATAAGAGATGATTAACAGGTGGAGCATTCTTATGAATTTAATACCAGAAATACAACCATACCTAGAAATTTTGTCAATGTAAGCAGAAAGAGCTTCAGAACACAAGATATAAAGATAGGGGATAAAGGGTCACCCTGTCTGAGCCCTCTATTAGGCTTAATGAGACCAGTAGGAACTCCATTTAGCAAAACAGAGTAGGAAACAGTGGACAGGCAGTTTAAGATTAATTTGATCCAATGATCACACAAACCTAGTTTCAAAAGCACTTTTTCAAGAAATGACCACTCAAGTTTATCATAAGCTTTAGACATGTCCAACTTAATGGCAGCTAGACCCTTTTTACTTTGAAAATGGTAACACAATAAATTAACTCATTAGCCATAAGGATATTATCGGATATACTCCTCTTGGGAACAAAAGCACTCTGATTGGGAGAAATGAGTTTATCCATAAGAGGTTTCAATCTATTAGCCAGAGTTTTGGATAAAACTTTGTAGGCAAAGTTACAAAGGCCAATGGGTTTGAATTGAGAAACATTAACAGGCTCTGGGACCTTGGGAATGAGAGCTATATTGGTGTGGTTAAGATAAGAAGCAATGTTACCAGTTCTAAAACGGGTTTGAGTCATTTCGATGACAGTGTCACCCACAATATCCCAATCCTTCTGGTAAAAAAGACCAGTAAAGCCATCCGGCCCTGGAGCTTTTTTACCCCCTATTGAAAAACATCGGCTTTAATTTCTTCTGGAGATAAGGGAATGTTTAAGATATTATTGTCAGCAGTAGTGAATTTAGCAGGAAGGCCTTCAAGTACCTCATCCTGATGACTTTGAGGACTAGAAGTATTGAGAGCATTGAAATTATTGAAATTATTGTCAGCAGTAGTGAATTTACTGATATCTTTTCTCTCAGTTAGAATTGCACCAGAGGCATTTCTAATCCAGATAATAGCATTTCTTATTCTTTTAAACAAGGTAATTCTATGAAGATTATATCATGATTTACATTTTTAAGAAGTATACTTAGCTCCTTAGAAGCAGAATTCTTATTAAAACCTCTAGCATTCCAGCAAATCATATTGATATTATAAACATGATTACCATTCACATCTAAAGCGGGAGTAATAGTATCTTGAGAAACATCAGCAGAGGAGGAGTTTGAAAAATTTACCTGAGTGGTAGAATCAGTATACTACCATTAGACTGAGAAGAAGAAGAACCACCACTATTCTGAGAGTTCTGTCTAGCATTCAGGTCCAAAGAGCCAGCTCCATGGTTAGAGATATTGTCGACTACATTTGCTGACAAGGGAAGTGGAGAAAAACTAAGATCATCATCAAATTGGGTAGAGAGACAGTTGGGATATGCATTAGAAGCAGAGTTAGGATTGTTCGGTAATCCTGGAAGAGATCCAAAATTGGTAATGGGAGTGCAAAGACCAATGTAATCAGGTTCAAAATTAACATCCACAACATTGTTGAGAATACCATTAGAGATGGAAGCAGTTTGAACAACACGACTTCTTTTCCGATTATCAGCTCGAGGGTTAACTTTTCTTTTCAGACGGATGATAGCCTCATGTTCTGGTTCATTAATAAGAATACCTTTATCATTAAGCAGAGGAACCAGACTAGCCACACTTTTAAACCGGAGAGTAATCGGGCCACGAGTTTGAACACCAGAGATAAGTAATGGATCAGCAATCTGACTCGGAGTCTGAATAGAGACAACTTGAGATGTTTCTTTAACAGCATAAGTAACATGTTTAGAGATAGCAGGGAGACCATTCACTAGCTCACTTGTAGAGCTTTTTTGCACAACAACATTGTCAAGAATCCTCAATGTTGAGGATCTACTAGTAAAGGGACCCATATTGACTGAATTCCAGTTCAGATCTTTCTTTTTTTGAGTAACATGAACCAGCACATTCTTTTCCTTATCAACAACTGGAGATGAAGTATTTGGTATGGCTTCAGGAATAGTTATATCTGGAACAGCAGTATTGGTAACCATAGTGACTTTGCTAGTCAGAGAATTAACAGAAGTAGATGGTGACTGTATTGCTTCTGGGATAAAAATATCCTTTGGGTCTTTGGCAATCTGCTGACTAGAAGACTGACTTGAAATACGTGTTGAGATATCCCAAACAGCTTTCCTTTTAGTACAAATTTCTTCCCGGTGATAAATAATCCTACAAGACGGACATAAATATCTTGGAACTGCCATGTATCTGCTTTCAATCAGAAAAGGTTGTCTTCTTCCTTTGGTAATTAGAGGAATACCAGTTGGTATAGGTTTGCTGACAGAGATAGTCATACATATCTTGACATTTTTCTTCAGAGGATGACTACCATAGGGTGGAAGAGATTTAAGAAGGTGACCCATACTGTGAGTTAGAGTCTCAAGATCCTCAAACTCAGTACATTCCTTTGGGATGTTACAAAGAATAAACCACATAAGTTCTTCATCAAAATCAACAGGATAATTGGTCGGCCAACCTGTCAATGGAACATTACGAAGAACACACATGTAGCCACAAGTAAACCAAGGCATATAGAGTCTACATTTTGAAAGTCAGACTCAACTAGAAACCTGATCAGAATCTTATTACGAAGCCCATTGAAACTAGTAACAGTTGGAATTTTAGTTAGTGGCCACTGAGAATTGATATAACTCCTGATTTGAGCGGTGAGAACTAATTTTCACTACAAACTTGACCAACCATACACCATTTCCAATTGGTATCTTCTTCATCTAGGACTACAATTTTATCAATGAACACAGGTTGAGCTACAGAAGTTGGTAGGGTTTTAGGAATAATGAGTTTAGAAGCCATTTGAGAAGAAAGTTGTTGAATATCTTCTGTGGAAGTAGAAGATGAAGTGTTGTTTTTTTGAGTAGAATTACTCGATTGAGAATAAAGATTGATGTTAATTATAGGTGGTAAGATCTTGATTGGGTGATATATAATACAGGCAAATGAGAAAAGGTAAAAAATAATATTGGTTTTATACCCGTTAATAGGCACAGTAGAAAGGAGAAGGGTATGTACTATGATGGTGACAATAGATTGTTTGTCATTTGTGGTGATGCTGATAGTCAAACAATTTGAATTAAAAGTATCCTTAAAAGTGGCAAGTTCCTTATGCCTATATATCTCAATAATCGTATGATGTGTATTGTAATCATATGAACGGCTTGGGGTATAGATGCTGGTAGTATCACGGGTGAAGTTGATAATGTAGTTGGCACATGGCTTATGCAGTTTGTGTGTGTAGTATGGGTGGTTGGGATAGCTATGCAATAATTGCCAGGTTAGAGCACGCTTGCGAATCTTAAGGCATATCAAAATATGATGAGGGTGAATATTTGGTGAACATTGATTGCCTTTGTCATGTCTTGGCAACTCAATGTTAGAGTCGATACAAACAAAGACCATTAATGTAGTAGAGTGGTAGATTATGGCGGGAGATTTTACATGATTTTTCGCATGAAAGGGGGTAGGTGGAGGAGGGGGGGGGGGGGGTTGGATATATGGAAGAGGTTTTTTTTTCTGGTGTACATTTTTTTTTTTCTCTGTGGGTTATGTTTTTTTATAACTGGTGAAACAAAGAGGGTAATGTAGATGGACCATA
>JAJJMA010324894.1:0-11103 GCA_023529015.1 Papaver nudicaule
GAGAGGATGATATCATAGTGCAGTACTGATAATCTCACCAACACATTAAACCCATTAATCTGCTTCATGTCGACATCGCCTCGAATTCCTCGGCATCAGAACCAGATCACTATATGGTACATGGTGAAGAGTTAACAGAGATGCATCCTCATGGATTTCCTCTTTATACGACTCAACATTCGAGTGTTAATGAAAACCTCAGGAATATCAAAGTTTTAGGCCTGTCCAGAACTCCCTGAGAAGCATACAACAGCCTAAATAGGATTAAACAGACCTTATCCCAAACTCAGGATGGTCTAACATACCATGGATAAACACGCCATGACTTCAAGTATGTTGTAGCGTAAACGCGCACACCATAACCAAGGCATAGCCAGCACGCACCAGCTGCAACAAAGTTGACCTTGGCCAAATGCCAAAGTCATAGCGCCATATAGCATGGCACCACGAACCATGAGCCACCATGAGTTCACGAGAAACGTGGTGCCATGAACCATGGCGCCACAACGAGTTGGCCTTGGCCAAGGCGCCGTGGCGCCATGGTTCATGGCGCCATGATAACGGGGCTAGCGCTAAAGCACTTTAGAAGTTAGCCTTGGCCAAAGGCCAAGGCTGTGGCGCCATTACAACGGGTTAGCGCTAAAGCGCTTTGGAGGTTGGCCTTGGCCAAGGCCGTAGCCCCTTGGGCTATGGCGCCACAAGCCAATGGCGCTATGAACTCCTGGCCTTGGCCAATAGCCAAGGCCACTTTTATACTCGTGTCCTGGAGGCACCACACTCACGTTGGTCATGACAATTAGTCATACGACTCTACTCAGACTCAACTCAACTCAACTACGCAATATCTGCGTATCACTCGAGACATAAAAACATCACACGGGGGGATAACTTTAGGGGTATTGGTCTGGCGGTCTACGACAGTTGAAAGAAACTGATAGAGATAGTGGACAAGTTACGAGAAGATGGCGCGAGTGGACATGTTCTACACAACTCAGGCAGTTACAGAAACCAACTCATGTCCTCCACTCCCCCACTCTTCCACGACTTCCACCTTCTATGTCGAGAGATCAGGGTGAGTTCAAAACTATAAATAGAGGCCTCCTCTATCTTCCAAGGCAGAAGATCTTTCAGAAACAACCAGATATTCAGAACACCTGAATAAACCAGAGCCTCAGAAGAAAACACACCTGAGCAACCTAACACCCTTCTTGCCTTGGAGATTTCCAGTCACCTTTGCGACGGAAATCTTAAACTCTTACACCCAAAACACATCCTCAACCTGATCTCAAGTTTCTTCATTGTTTCCCTCCCTAGATCAACCTCTATCCTCTCTGTGACCGAAGCAAGACGTGAACGGCCATTGACTTGGTTTAGGCTCGTCTTGTTCGACTTTGATCTCGAACACTACGAAAGTACCCAGAGACGGTGCATTGTTTTTCCAGGTAAAAACAGTTGGCGACCACAGTGGGAGATCATTCTCTCGGTTCCAGAAAACTTTCTCAAAGATGGTTGAACTTAGGTCGGGATCAGACACCAAAAACCCCAACTCTTCAACTGACGGTGATGTAGCCTCTAACATAGCACCTACCAACCCACCTGCATCCGGCGCCACGCCACCTGTTACCCAAGATAATCCCCCTTCAACACCTATTATCTCGGTTATCCCCATCACCCCAGTGACTTCTAATGCTCCAACCCACACCTATGGCAAGAACCCTTCCCCCACAGTTAAGGTCAACACTACCGCCAAGAAAGGAAAAGGAGTATCGGGAGCATTAACCATGGAGGAGTTAGCCAGACGACAAGACGTCCTCGCAGAAAGTCAAGACAAGATGTTCGACACTCAGCTAGGAATCCTGGATTGTCTCAAAACTCTAACCTCGAAGTTTTCAAGTTCACCAGTCAAGGAGACCCCTGAAACTGCTACTACAGGTGCCCGCTCAACTGTTATCCACATCCGAGATGACGAAGCGCCCTCTCTCCCAGAAGAATCTCGCCAAAGAGGAGGACAACCATCCCGCTATGTCACGGCAGACGACTTGGAAAAGCTGCTACGAAATCGAGAAAGAGAAATGGCGTTACCTATCCACCAACACCGGCCACCGTACCCGCACGAAGTACAGAGGATTGCCCTCCCCAAAGGATATATATCGTCCATGTTCTCCTTGTATGATGGAACTGGGAATGCACGTGAACACATCTCACGATTTCTGGAATCCCTGGGGGAACACGAGTACAACCATGTCTTGAGGCTCAAAGAATTCTCGAAGTCTCTCACTGGAAGAGCCTATACCTGGTACAATAATCTCGCTCCGAACAGTATTGGGACCTGGGGCGAGATGGTGAGTGCGTTCTACCGCAAGTACTTCTTCGTGTCTGAGCAGATAACACTATCCGATCTCGGCAGAATGTTCCAGAGACCTAGCGAGCACCCGAACGACTACGTCAAGAGATTCAGAATCCAAGCCCTTGACTGCCACGACCCGAACGTCACGGAACAGCAGTTGGTGGAACTCTCCATCAACGAAATGATTCCCGTATACCGAGCCCTCTTGGAGAACCTCCGCTTTCAGACCTTCTCTGAACTCCATGAAGCTGCGAAGAGGTCCGCCACCACTGCACCCGCCCTGTTAGAAAGGACTAAACCCCTTAGAAGCGAAGAGACCCGTGTCACTCGCGGCGATATGAGGCTAATCAATAAGCAATACAACAATAACTTGCCCTCTATGGGCGCCATCATCAAAGGTCCTGATGGGGTCGAAATACGCACTTGCGGGTGGATCGACCT
The DNA here is from genome assembly GCA_023529015.1 of Papaver nudicaule. NCBI lineage: Eukaryota > Viridiplantae > Streptophyta > Magnoliopsida > Ranunculales > Papaveraceae > Papaver > Papaver nudicaule. The sequence continues at coordinate 2,789 of JAJJMA010324894.1, forward strand.
TCCCGTTGAAATCGCCACAATCGCAACCATAGCGGAGTTTCACATTGTTAAGGGAGTCATCGAGAGCGACATGGTGCTGGGATGCCCATGGATCTGCAACAACCAGGAGACACTTCCTTTGGAGTTCATGGAGCGGTTTGTACAAAAGAGCAGCATCGCGGAGGCAGTAGTCACGTCTGCAGAACCCAAGGGAGTCAATGAGGACCCCCTTGACCAAGAAGGTACTTCGTCCACCCCTATTTTATATGATATCCCACATTCACCGAGTTACTGGGGACTCACCACGAGGAGAGCCGTTCGAGAGGAAAACCCTGGAAAACCCACAGTAGATGTCGGCACAGGTATAAGAATCTTCATCAAAGCCCTTCAGGAATCCGGAATTGTACGTGACAAGCCGTACAATGTTAAGATCCGAGGAGAAGGCGAACTCATCCCCTACGACATACCGCCGGAAGTTTTAGAGACTATCCCAGACTTCAAAGAATATGTAGAACTGTTCAACCTCAAACAAGAGGTGGGGGAGAGCGCAGTTGCATATGTGGAAAGGTTTCGCAAGAAGGCGAAGGAGCTTCTGCCTAACCATGATTCACTCCATGCCACATTGGTCGTGGGATTGAACTCGGTTTAGCAAGGTTTCACCAAAAACCTAAAGGAGGACGACACTAAGCCTCCTGTTTATTGTATTTGCATTCCTCCAAAGCAGCGCATCATGGCGTGCAGTAGATAAGATTTCCATTTTAGCAGATTTGATTAAGAAAAATATTTCATTTCAATATCTCTTAGAAAACACAATCCTATCCAATCAACAGAAAATACCTACAACCTATTCAACGTTCGAAAGACAAGAAGCCATCTACTTAAAAAAAAAACAAAAAAAAACCACGAGTCGAGAATATCACTCAAGACCCCACTAGGTCCACCTTTGTAAAATAGCGTTAGCCGCTCCAGCTCCCTTTCCTCCCTCTGCAACTCAACCTTCAACTCCGCCACCTTCTTCTCCTTCTCCCGGAGAATCTCCTGAGACCCCTGAGCCTTGGCCCTTTCAAACCTGTCACGCAGCCAAGCCACATTGAAATCCTTAGACTCAGCTGCAGCTATAGAATCCTCCCAATCTTGGACATCAAGTGGATCCGCGGAGCCAATGGATTGGGCCATCATCTCGGTCACCCTCGACAACAGAGTACCGACTATCGACTCAGAAAGTAGCCGCTTCTCCCCGTTACGAGCAATATGGCCGAATTTCCTCCAAATCTGGTCATACAATGTCTGATACTCATTCAACACCAGAAAGTTGTCTACTAAGGCGTAGCCATGACGAACTTTGCCTGCGAAGGAAGGGAAAGAAACTCCGGCGTCAGGATAGGTAGGCTCCTGATTCACACCGCCATTAGATGTCTTCTAAGTTGAAAAGATAGCCACCTCCGCTCCAGCTAAAACAGTCTCGCTAACAACCTTTGGAGGAGCGAGGTCCACACCGCCACCTGGTGATTGCCTCAGAGGGAAAGCCGCTCTCGAATCCTCCAGAGCGACTTCGCCAACAACCCCGGGAACAGTTGTCCCCATGTCGTCACTCAATCTTTCCCCACTCTTTAGTGTTCCTGCGATCTCAGAGACAGTAGCAGCCTCAACGCGACCCTCATTCTCCTGCTCCTACGGACACAAGACCTCGAATGGTTAATCAACGCTGATCACACAAAGGCGAGCTTGAAAGAGAAACAACCGGCAAAGAAGCAAGCTCTGACAGGCCTTACCTGGGCGAATCCACGACCATTGGCCTCGCTAGGAAGAGAAGAAGCGCGAGGACTCACACCAATTGGCTCGTCTACCTCCTTTCTCATCGCGGCGTCAACAACTGGGGACTCCGTGGAATTTTCACATTCCTTTGATACCAAACCCTGCAAAATGGCATAAGAAGATCAGCCAGGGAGGAGATACATTTATAAAGGACAAGAGACCCCTCCGGGGTGTGAACAACTTACCTGAGATGGGAAGGGACACGAACTCATCACGGGGGAAAGAGCAACGAAACGACCCTCAGGTAATTCCATCCTACTACACTTAATCTTCTTCTTAGGTTGGACAACCGGAGGAGGCGCCATCTGTCACCAAGGGAAGTAATACCATTAACCTAGGCAAGGCGAGCAAAGTGTATGCGTGAACAATCAGAAAGAAGATTACACTAGTGGAAAATGACTTAGTTAAGTCTGACTAGGGCTTACATGAAAGTCTGCCTAGGCAAGCTTTTTTGTATAAAGCAGCCGTGGTCAGATGTATTTCGAGGAAAAAAAACTAGTTAGCTCAAGCCAGCTGTTTATCAAGGGTTACAATAGTAAAAAAACATGCCTAAACTATGGGCTTTGTAAAAGTCTGTCTATTCCATTTTTTTTTTTATTTATTTTCATCGATCCTTGATATATCTCACTTTTTCACCTTCATTTTCTCTCACATCTGTTTCTATCCAACACAAATACTCCCAGATCTAAAAATTGAGACAAAAACTCCTTGGGAAGAAACGAGAAAAATCTTTGATTCCCTATGAGTTTTGTGAATCTTGATCGATTTAAGGAGCGATGGAGCAGCAAAACAAGATCCTGGTTGAAGAAACTTGCAGATGATATACCACATGGTCCTTTCCCTGTTGACCAACTTCAGGTGACAATTCTTTCCTCTGAAACTTTAGATTCTTTTCTATTTTTCTTCCTTCAAAGTTTCTATTTTTCTCCCTTCAAAGTTTGTGTATCATTCCCGCATGGGTTTTATTTTGTTTCTTGAAATTTTGGACTAAGAGTTTTCATTTTTGTGCTTCGATTTGGGGGTTTTAGGGATTTTATTGTAAATTTAATATTTTGATTGTGAAATCAGGGTGTTCATTGATTTGTAAGAAAGGGTTTTCTTCGATTTTGTGGATTTTACAGTAAACATCCTTATTCTTGAGGATTCGACTAATTCTGGGATTTTCTTGGAAATTAGGGTTAGACTAATTTGGGGTTTGTTTTTTTGAAGGAATCTGGGAAAGCTTTCATTGATGTAAAGAAACTTAAAGATGTTGCTCTATGCACAGTTGAATCTGTTGGACTATAGGGAAAGCCAATATGCTCAATGCAAACATGTTATCCTAATGCATTTTTTTTTTGTTTCCTACTAAGTCGTTGAATCTAAATTTCAGGAGAAAGAAGAGAAGCTCAAAGATGATGCAGCTTTGACATATACCGAGACGCTAATGGTGATACCAAGCAGGGCATGAGATAATCTTTTGTAAGTCTGATCTGTGCCTCTTTGCTTTGTTTTGTGATGTATACAATTGCAAGGCTAAGTGTATTATATTTTTTCAGTTGGAGTCAATCAGGACAGTTCTGTGTCCATTTGATGAAATGGACTCAGCAGCTAGGCTTCAGTATGCAAGTGACTAGTTGGGTGCAGGGAGGAGATGCTATATTTTGTTGCTCATGCCCATGAGACATTGTACGTCTACGATAGGTACAATATTCAACTACACCACAATAACATTTTACTCTGCAAGTACTAATAAGTTTATCGTAATGTATGTCTAGAACAAGAAATGATACGTTATTTCCTATTATCAATTATCAAACGAAAATTTTTATTGTGCATACACGGACCACCAGCGCAATGCTCGGTTCTTGTCTTTCTGTTGTTTGACCAGATTATTTTGACATTTGTAGGAGGATTTGCAGCACAATATTATATTCGGTAGAGGTTACCAACTTATTGATCTTATAATGGTTCCCCTACATGGATGTTTAACTTCCTTGTGTCTAATTGTTTCAAGAAGATAATCTATATATCATCCGTTGTATGCAGGTTATTTAAGAGTATTTGACTACCCAAAACAGCAGCTGAAATGTGGTACACACGAGGAAAATTAGGAGCTGATTAACTTTCAGAAAATACTTGTCTCTGGAAGTTACAGATGAAAAATGACAAGCTTCACAAAGTGTTAAAGGACATGCAATGAAAGCAATTTCTGAAGGCATATAAGTTTATGTCTGGTAAGTGTACGAGGGTATTTATGAAGATTTATGGTGTAGAATCTAAGTGTATTTCTATTTTTTGTGTTAGCTAGGCAAGCTAGATCAAGCAATTGAGATTCTTACAGAGGTGACTATGATCAACCCAGCATATGCTATCATGTACGCAACCAGAGGTAATTTGTGTTTTTTGTCTAGTCTTGTGACTATGATTTGGTTGGTTTTAGCCTTAGGTGCTGATCTTGTTTGTTTAAAATCCTCAGAGTATGATCCTTTGAGTTCATGTGATGTGTTATAGAAATTTATGTTGTATAATGGTCCTGACCTTATTTAACATTTCAAGATTGATTCTAGATGCAGTTAGAATTATTTTTCTTCTTTGATTCGAATGGTCCTGACCCTATCCAAATATCATTTATATTCGAATTTCAAGATGTGTATTTCAATTTTTGTTGTTGGTGCAGGTATCGTGTTGGTGCAGGTATCAAGCTTCTTTCTGTTTAAAATGCTTAGAAAATTCTTATGGTGCATAACTGTGTTAGTAAGTCCTAATTATATTACGACTATTTGTGCATATTTAACCGTTAACATGTCAAAGACGTGTACAAAGCTGCTTGGATATGGTGAGATACATTATCTGTGTCGTTTTTCACAAATTTTATATGCACTGATAAATTTCTGATATACAGGTTATCAACACCGTGTGTAGGAGAAGATAATCTTGGCTTGACGCGACAAGGTAACTCAATAAGATTCAGACCTTCTGCATAAAATCTTAACATCTGAATTTACAATAAATTGACATTACCTGGAAAGGGTTGATGCTTGATGAGATAATGAACCATAGTGCAGTCACTACAATAGTTGTAGCCCACGAGATTATCATTGTTTTAGTCACTTAAATTGTCTGTACAAGTCTAAGTTTGCAACTAGTAGTGTCTCGTTAACCTTCACTGGATATATGACTTGTTTTGTGTTTTCAGGGATCTAATTTCTGCCCAAGTCACAATGCTGGAATTGATTTTGACTGTTTCTTCTCAAGTTGATTTATTTTGCTGATGGTTGCAATATAGAAGTTTGCATTGATGGATAGGACTAGACAGTGGACCCAAATCGATGGCGATAATAAGACCTCCAATCAAGGCAGTTGAAGCTACTTTAGAGCTTGAAGTTCAAGAATATAAGGTGGTGGAAGTTAGCTAAACTATAGTGTTTTGTAAATTATTTTCAGATTTGGAACTTGAGTGATTAATTTGTTTAAGTTGTAGAATAATTTCATTTGTTAATAAAATGTTCAGCCAGTTCCAGTTTCTTGTTTGCTTTTATAATAGTATGTGATTCCAGGTTTACATTCAGCTGAATCAGTTTTGGATTCAGCTGAATCAAATTTATTTTTTTATTAAATATAATCGAATAAAAGACTGCTTGTGTCAGTTTTATCAAACAACTGATTAAGGCAGTCTTTCTTTTCAAACAATAAATGCATGATAGGATCAGACTTATTTTAAAATAAGTCTTCCAGGATACCCATGACACAAACAGACTTATTCTGGCTGATTAAGTCTGACCCTGACATGCTTAACAGAGCCATTTTCCACTAGTGTTACCTGGGATGTCAGGATAAAAGTGGGCCTATCACTCGTGTTCACCTTCTTCACAAAGTTGCCCAGAAGCTTCAAGGTGTAATCCCAGAATTGGTTGTATTCGGGAGTGACCCTCGCTAGTCTACCAGCCACCAAGAAGATAACCCTCCTCCCGGGATCCTGAGTGGGGTCTAAGTATTAGCGTAAATCATCCTTGGACGGAGGGAGGGAACGGTCCAAAGGCACGTCCTAGTCGAATCCCATGAATCGCGCCGCCCTGTCAATGTTGTACGCCTGCCTCACCAACCTGCCCTGATAAAATCCAAAGATGAAACCCGAGACACTACTGCACATGAACACCTGCTGCCCGTCGAATTCGATGTTAGTGACACCGCGAGAGCCAGAACGCAAGAGAACCTCCTCAGCCTCTGCAGCAACCTCGAGTTGAAAGACTCTTTCGTCAGGAATGTTACACCATGGACGAAAACGGATGCACTCATCCCTGTCCAGAAAATCTATCAAATTTACCGAGTCCTTAGGTTGTTTGTCACTCCACCACATGATCCTGATGTGGTCCAGCGAATCCGAAGGGAAATCACCCCGTGGGGCGTAATCCGCATAGTGTTCCCACAAGAAAGCCTGAAGAATGGGGAGGTTGATGAACGACGAAATACGACCCGTGGAAGAGCTAGACATGCTCCTAGCCAAAGCACTCAGATGCGCATACTAGGACCCGAGGAATAAACTACCAATTGGCAAAGATGTACCCTGCGCCAGCCGAACAACGTATGGGACGACACAAGATTTCAGTGTCCCGACAGGATCGTCCTCAAATATGTCCCGTGACAACCAGAGTGTGAGGAATGCTGCTATAACCTTGGTGTTACTAAGAGAATCACTCCTACCTCCAGACGAGTACCAATGATGAATCCACCTGGTGTAATTCTCATCAGCAGAAGCATTTGGCGAATAAAGATCTCTAATCTTCGCATTTATTTCATCAACCACGACATCGCAAAGGAGTCCTGGATAGTCCCTCGGAAGTATCCCGAGTACTGGAAGATGATACAGAGATGATACTGCCTCCAAAGAAATGACGATCTCTCCAAAGCCCGCAACGGCAGTATTTGTGGATCCACACCAGCAGGAGACGAAAGCAACGATGCCATCAACGTCTACATGCACCTTCAGCTTTCCGGACGCCCGCACCGCATGCGCAATCCCGACTTCCTCTAAGATATTATAGACCTTCTCGTTGTTCAGCATGGAGTCCAACCAGGGGATCCACTGGTCCAGAGGAGCTCTAGGAGCGCAGAAGTCAATAGGGGCAGCCTCATATTCACCTCGTTGCAAAGAGAACCTGATGATCTCACCAGGCACAACAACTGATGACGGAGACTTGGTATTACTGTTATACCTTGGAGCGAAGCGAGCCCCAGGGTTGTCCCGGATCACAAGTGGAGTGGTCCTCCTGCCAATTCCTTTATACGCCTCGAAGAACTTGTCCTCAGAGTTAGGCGCCCCAGTGACAGGAAGCACGGGAATGACACCACCATCCCGTTTTCTCTGCAATACACAAACATTTCCGAGTAAGTCACTCCCGCTTATATTCTCTAATAACATGAGTAACTATGCATGCACACTTATCAGAGTACATACGCAACAAAAATCTCCCTTTATACATGAGCATGAGTGGCGCTATATACATGGCGCCACCGAATTGGCCGTAGTCGCCCAAGAATGCGGTGCCACGACTTGTGGCGCCATTAACTTGCTCCTCCCTCAAGGGGAACACACGTATATGCTTGTATATACACATACTTGGAGTGTTTTCAAAAAAAAAAAAAAAAAAAACTGCACGAGTAAACGTGGCGCCATGAATATGGCGCCACCAACTTAACCTCGGCTAAAAGCCGAGGTTGTCCAAAACTCGTGGCGCCACAAGGTGTGGCGCCATTGACCTAACCCCTTCTTATATATATATACACGCACGTTGTAAAAAAATAAAGCCTAGGTCACTTAAAACCCTAGTTTACCTTGTTGTTCTGTGTTGTAGTTCCGCTTGATGACATGGTGAGCAAGATCAAAAAAAAAAAAAGAGGGGGAGTGATCTAAAAAGAAAAAAATATTGCTCTGGGAAACCCGTCTCTGTTTTTCCTTCTTTGTTGAAAATTTAACCTAAACATGTATATATATATACACACATAATTATGGGAATCCTAATCCCAATAAAACTCTTGAAAAAGGGGGAGAGGAGGCCCAAGGCCCCTCTCAAATCTCGCGTGTAAAAAAAAGAGCAAAGGGAAGGCGCGGAATTCGAGGCACCATGGTCATGGTGCCATGGCCGCTTCTCTCACCCCCTCACCTACGTGCACACGCATTTCTAAAAAAAAAAAAACTCTCTCTTAACACACGAACTTGCTCTTGACTGTTAGGGTTGTTAACTTCGAGACCTAGTCCTTGAAGGTTGCCATCACCATCCGAGTGCTTAGTATGAAATATTATTGTTCCACACTAACCAGGGGACTTTCTGTAGATGGTGAAAAATGAGAGAGGGACAAGATTGTAAAAACACTCTCTAACCAGGCCTAACCTAGAGGCAGTTGCCTATTCAGGCACATCTATATAGCTCAGAATGCAACCCGTTCTAAGAGCTGAATAAACTCTCTATGAGTTCTCTCTTATAACCCCCGGTGGAGAGGATGATATCATAGTGCAGTACTGATAATCTCACCAACACATT